>WHVE01000723.1:0-66518 GCA_015178995.1 Trichophaea hybrida
AGCTTGCCAGGTGCTTCCCACTCCTTCACCGCTGTTACTTTTCCGGGTCCATTCTAATCCATTTACCCCAACTATCAATCCCAGATACTTCACTTCCTGTTGATGAAACTCGCATTTTTCCGCTTTCAGATACAGACCGGCTCCTTAAGCGTCGTCATTATTGCTCTGACGTGTTCCTTATGTTCCTTTAAATTGTCACTGTAGATAAGGATGTCGTCCAGGAATGCCGTACAAAAGATGTCCAGAAAGGGCGAAGAGTATCGTTGATGAATTCCTGAAAGCTAGCTGGTGCATTGGTGAGTCCGAAGGGCATAACGAGGGATTCAACAGGCCATAACGGGTTCTAAACGCTGTTTTCCATTTGTCTCCTTCTGTTATTCGGATCATATTGTAGGCATCTCAGACATCCAACTTGGTGTACCATTTGGCTTTTGATAATCTCAGCAGGGTTTTCTGGATTATTGGTAGTGGATATCGATTTTTTATCGTTCCTGCATTGAGTCCTCGGTAGTCCACGCATAGTCGTAAGCCTCCATTCGGTTTAGGTGCGAACAACACCGGTGCTCCGCATGGTAATGATGACGATCTGATGAATCCCTTTGACAAATTCTTTTCAATCCACTCTTTTAGGACCTGAAGTTCTCCTCTTGACAAGCTGTATATTGGTCCGAAAGGTGGGGTGAATCCGTCTTGGAGTGTAATCTTATGATCGTATGGTCTGTATGGTGGTAGTCTTTCAGCGATTACTTTGTCAAAGAGGGGGAGAAACTCATGATATTCCTTGGGAATTAATTGTTCCAGCAGTTTTTCTTGAAGGTCCTTCACTTCTAGGGCCTTGTTGATTTCATATAAGGTTACCGCGTACACCTTAAGTTTCTCCTTCTCATTTCGTCTCATAAATGGAGCTGCTGCTATGGCGCATATGTCCAGTTTTGGTCCATCGGATTCCGTTGTTTCCATATGATTTCCCCATACCCATACGCTCGAATGATGTTGACAGTGCTTCTGGCAGTAATCGCTTTCGAATCCTATTCTTTTCTTGTGGAATTTGACTGTAACATCGTGAAGTTGTAGCCATGGTAATCCAAGTACGATTGGATAGTGTCCAAGTTTCGTAACGAATGCTGGTAACTGCTCCTGATGTCCGCGTATGCCTAAGCTCAGTTTAGCCATAGTGGTGATAGTTCCTGATTCGATGGGTCTTCCATCTATAACTTCGAATTCTCTTGATTCTTTTAATTCTTGTTCTTGTAATTGATGATGGCGGACGAAATCTTTGTCAATAAATGCTATTCCAGTAGCTCCGCAGTCTATCAAAGCGTGGGTATAAATGATTTTGTCTTCTATTTTCAGCGAGCATTTCACAACGAGATGTTTGCTTTCCATAGAAGACTCTGTTATTTCTGCGCTTGATATTAAAAACTGCGAAATTCCAAAACTAGTATTAACTGACAAAGGAGATTCGTTTCCAGCGCAATTGCCATCCTTATTGCACTGGATTAAACTTTTCCCGATTCCACTTCCTTTCCTTTTACTGTTGTTGAATCTGCATCCCTTTCATTCGCTGCCTGCTTAAACGGTGACACTTCCGTTTGTCCTGATGCTGCCTTCAGCTTCCTTGGGCACGATGCTGCGAAATGTCTGCTATCCCCACAGTACATACATAATCCTCCTTCCCTTCGTCTCTTCCTTTCTTCAGGTGTGATCTTCTTTCCTTTCACTGCCGAAAGGTCCATTGGAGCGGGACCATGATAACCTGAAACTGATCCTGCTGGTGCAGCGTCTGGGGTGGATGTGGTGTTGGTCATTGAATCGGACCTCTTATAACCTTCCCATTTCCCAGATTTCTTTTCCGCCGCTCTCCTTCTCAGTTGCGAGTCTCTTTTTGACACCATCTTGACGAATTCGATCATGCTTTCTGGCTCCTCGATATGTTGTATGGAGTCTTTGAGCTCGTTGGATAATCCCTTTCGTAATGCGTCCAGTTGCTCATTTTTATTCTACTTGGGGTCTACTACGTATCTTTGAAATTCTGCGTAGTGTTGGGAGAATTCGCGGTCTCGTTGTCTGAGTTTCTCGAGTTCCCTTTTTGCCGTTGCTGCTCTGTCCAGATTTCGGAATGCTACATCCAGCAGGTCAACTAGGTCTTTCAAGGTGTTGAGCTTGACTTCTCCTGATATTTCGTCACAGTGTGGCATTAACTGTACCAGAGCCACTCCTGTTAGACATCCAACAGCATACCTCAGTTTCTTCTGTTCGTTGTTGAATGCCTTCGGTTTTCCAGCTATCTTCAGCGCCAACTGCACCTTCCACCCTCGAAGTTCCTTCCTATCTTCTCCTGAGAAGCTGGTAATGTCATTTACCTTTTCCTCACGCTCCTCCCTGTCCGTCCTTTTTCCTGTTTCTCCCCTTCTTACTTGCGTCAACTTCAGGATCCTAGTTACCTGTTGCCGATTGTCTTCCGCCAGGTCCCGGAATATCTCCATTTGAGCCTGAGCGTCTTCCAGATCATTCCTCAGTTCCGCCAGGTCTGGATTGGATTCCTCCAATGCTTGTTTTAGAATCCGGACTTCTTCTTCCAGATCCCCATGACTGCATGCCTGCGGTGTCATTTCGGCGGCTGCTGCTTGTTGGGTAAGCAGTAACTCCTGCTTCAAGTTATTCCTCTCTTGGACAACTTTGTCTCCTTCGGCCAACAACTCCGATATTCGTGCTTCTGCATTCTGCACAGATTGCTGTTCCTTGAGCAATTCTTTCATGATTTCTGTATTTTTTGCTGCCATGTTTTCCAGTTCTATTTGTAAAGCTCCAGTCAAAGTGACGTCGCGAGTTGGTCTTGAGGATTCTCGGAACATCTTCCTGATGATGTAGAGAGGCGGCTGTGAGAAGGCGAGGCTCTGACAAACAGTTTCTGACTTTATCTATGTTGTCTTGGATTTGTTGAACTGCCGCTTCGATTTCTGCTTCTAGAAATGGGTTGACCATCTACCAGAAGAACACCTCATGTTTGCTGGGTGTTGTTAAGATGATCAGCGGGGTTGGTAAAGGGACCGGATGTTATTCGCGGTCAACTCCCTTTCCCTTGTTCGCTTTTCGTTCGTTGTAATCTGCCCACGAGATTTGGCTCTCTAGGTCCTTCTGTGTTGCTTTGATCATGGATTCAGATTTTGTTGATTGAACTTCTGCTACTCTGCCAATTGTTGTATGCGTCCCTCCGCAGTTATGTTCGCAGTTGCACGGTTCCTCGTTCTGGCAATCGACGTGAAGACCGTAATACTTGGTCCAGAAGTTTTTAAACACTGCATCGTCGATTTGAAGGCCTCCTCCGTTGCTTGCTGCTTCTGTCCAGTAGCTATTCCAAGGAGATACCGCTTGTGGTTCGTTCCAGAAGTATGCTTCCAAAGGTTCCTCGGATTCGTTGAGGATAGCGTCGATGCTATCAAAGACATTCAGGGGTTCTTGTTCGAACAGGTTGATGGTTCGACCAGCTAGGTTGAAGAAATTGATTTATAATTGTTGAGGTTTATTGCTGTCGTATGCTGGCATTTGAAACAGCGTGGATCCTTCTCATCGGTGTTTCCACAGGCACACAACGCAGGAGTGTCTCCAAAAGCTGTGTACTGTGAGCTTGTTTTCGAAGTTTCCAACTGACTTAAACACAGAACAATGGGGGTTGCAAGGTCTGTGGCAAAAGTAACAACCGCTTTGATGAAAATGGCGGCACATATACTGATTTATAACCGGTAGAATCGATTTGTAGACTCGTTCTTCTGTCAAGGTTTCAAGGCTCGGAGTTCTAGGGGTTATAAAGAACAAACGGGAGGATACAGTGATCGCGGGTACTGCGTAACAAACTAGAGACTCGAAATCCGGAATCCCAGAAATGAACAGAGGTTGGTGCCGAAGCTATTGATTGTTTTGTAGACTAGAGAACGAGTAAAAAACAAACCTATCCTTCGCGAATCCAGCATCCTTATATACAGTTAATGCGACCGTCGTCACCTTTGCTCATTCGTTCCATAATACATCTTAACTCCACCCAGCTATGTACGCAACCCTTTCAGTCCGCGGCCTATGCCATAACCATCACGCCATATTTTCAACGCAACCAACAAAACCTGATTCTAACCAACAAAACCTGATTCCAACGAACAAAACCTGATTCTAACCAACGAAACCTGATTCCCTTCGTATTCCTGTATACCAATCATCGATCCATATTCCTCCCTCGATCCTCACTCGACACAACCGTGACAACGACACCCTGAACATCAAAGCCAGAATAACTGGTGTAGCCTACCGAACCATACTGATGGGACAACTTCCACCACAAGTATTCAAACAACTGGCAACGGTTAATGCAGCAGACAAAACGGACGCAGAATTGAGAGAAATCATCCTCGATGCTGGAAAAAATGTGGAAATATGGCAAGCCACGGCAAAAAACTTCGGAATGATTAAAAATACATCCAAAACAACGGGACGAATCTCGGACACAGGCTCTATTCGAAAAACACCAGCCTTCCAAAAAACCTCAAGATTCAGTAGGAATCAAGAAAAAACATACACACCAAGTCGCAAAGGAACGGTATCCCGAGCATTCAAAAGCACAGAAGGAAAAACTTATGCACAAATGATACAAGGAGTACCTCCGGAAGAAGAGAAATGAAGAAGAGCAGCAAAGGAGTGCATACAGTGTGCATGGCCTTCGGGGCGAAAAGGAGCACATGGAACAATGATGTGCTTCCGATCAGTAAAAACTACAAGCGGAACGGCGGACTTTACAAAAAATTACCAGAAACTGAAAGTAGGAGAATTTGATCAGTTAGAAGATGACCCAATTGACGATTACGAAATTGAGAGTGATAAGGAAAAAGAAGGGCAAGTACAAACCACCGATGGAGATGAGATAACAGGAAACAGCAGTGAAGATAATGCGAACGATTGGTGGAATCAAACAGAGGAAAATTAAGAGTAAGTATGGTCCACGGAGTGCCGAAAAAATACGCGGAGGAAATATTTGGCGATTAGGCGGGAGAAAGTCTTTATATAGTACCGGTCGCAACCTTGAGGATTCCGGGAGGGATGAAACCGCTGGACGGTAGTTGCGCGATAAGTAAAGTATACCATTCTACTAAATATAATATAATTCAAGGACCTGCTACGCCCCAGTCATTGTCGAAAGGATGGCTACAAAACGCAAGCAACCTCCCACAGAGGAAGAAAACTCAACTAAGCGACAAAATACCTCGAACGATTTCATATTTTACGAAGTCAAGAAAATCCACAAAATACCACAAACGCGTATCGGAAAAAGACCAATCTATAAGTTCTTTTTAGACTACGATGATGGAACAGAAAACAACAAGCAATTCCCTGTCCGAGCAATGCTGGATTTAGGATCAACATCCTTCACAATATCACCACAGTACACAAAAGCATTCAAAATCCCAGTAATACAAAGAAAGAATACCATTAAAGCAAAAGATTTCGGAGGAAATGAAGTGAGTCTGCCAGGAATGTATACCATCCTGCTAGGCTTGGCTTTCGGAAATCATCGATCACTCAAAACATTCGAAGTGACACCAATGCAACAAGAATACGATGTATTGATACCTGCATGGTATCTGGAAAAACATAAAGCACAAGGAACATCATACGGTCACCTGCATTTCACCGAGTGTGGGAACAAATGTTATGGTCATGGTAAAGAAAATCCAGATTGGAACATTACATACGACGATCGAATAGTTTTCCGAAGTCATGCAATTAACATCGGATCAGTCATATTCAGCAATACAGCTCAACTAGTCCAAAAATTACCTCCTCAATACCATAAATGGCTGCTACTATTCGATCCTCAAGAAACTGAAAAATTACCAAAACATGGCCTGCATGACCATGAAATCAACCTCAAAACAATGGACAACCAAGTTAAGGTTGGCCCAATATATCAATTATCGAGGGAGGAAGAAAAGTTACCTCGCGAATACATCGATAAAATGATAAGGGAAAGAAAAATCCAACCATCTCAAGGACAAGCGGGAAGTCCAATATCATTTGTACCAAAACCCAATGGCAGAGGACTACACTTGTGTGTTGACTACAGACGGCTCAACGACCTCACAGTCAAAGATAAGACGGCGTTACCTCTAATGGACGAACTACAAAATCGAATGAAAAATGCAAAATGTATCACAAAATTGGACATGAAATCAGGATACCACCTCGTAGGAATGGCAAAAGGACACGAATGGAAAACAGAGTTCAGAACCAAGTTTGGATCTTACGAATATACGGTAATGCCTTTTGGATTAACACACGCACCTGCTACGTTTCAAAGATGGATGAATGGAATACTACAACCTTTGCTTGGACACCATGATGATGTTACCGTATGTTACATCGACGACGTTATAATAGCAACCAAAGGAACTCGAGAAGAACACCACGAATATATAGGGAAGATACTCCAGGTACTTCAAGATAACGAGTTAGTGGTAGAAATCGACAAATGCAAGTTCGATCAACAAGAAGTTGAATTCCTAGGTTTCCTAGTCAGCAGGGAAGGATTGAAAATAGCTCCAAGTAGGAGTGAAGCGATAACCAAGTAGCCAATACCGAAAACGCAAAAAGAAGTTCAAATCATTTTGGAATTATGGAACTTCTATCGAAGATTCATAAAAGGATATGCTGGAATTGTAGCCCCAATAACAGATACATTGAAAGGGGATGGAAAGAATTTCGTATTTGGAGAAGTACAAAAAGCGGTATATTATAAAATATGCATCCTATTTGCAGCAGAAAATACGCCGATTCTTCGACATTACGAGGAAGATAGACCAGCAATGGTCGAAACTGACGCTTCAGATTTCGCCATGGGAGCAGTTCTATCTCAGAAATTTGCAGACGGTAAAATACATCCGGTCGCCTTCATCTCCAAGACATTCTCACCAGCAGAAATTAACTATCAAATATATGATAAAGAAATGCTCGCCATAGTATACTCCTTCAAAACATGGCGATGTTACCTCCAGGGAGCAATACATACCACTGTCGTTTTCTCCGACCATATGAACTTACAATACTTCAAAGAAACCAATCAACTCAATCAAAGGCAAGCCAGATGGGCGGAAGTATTACAAGAATATAACTTCAAAATCGTGTATAGAAAAGAATCAGCAAATAGAAAAGCAGATGCCTTATCGAGATGTCCGGAGTTCATCTCTAGAGAGGGAGGTACGCAAAGTACGGAAAAGAAAGCCTTACTAGGACCAGAACTTTGAATGGACATCGGAGCAATGAACATTGATGATGAAGAAATAGAAGAAATACGTTTGGCAGGATTTTCAGTAATTGGCCTAACAACCGGAATGAGAGAACGATCGAATACTGCGGCAGAAGAAAATGAAGACTATAAAGAAATAGTTAGAAAACTCAAAAGCAAAAAAGGAAACATTGATGAAACATTAGGACTAGATGAGGATGGCATGTTAGTATGGAAAGGAAGATTATACACATCAAAGAACTTCAGAAAAGAAATACTCAAGCAGGAACACGACTCAAAAGTGGCAAGACATTTCGGACGAGAAAGAACCATGGAACTTCTCACCAGAAACTTCTACTGGCCTAAACTAGAAGAAGATGTCCGGGACTACTGCAACAAATGCGATTCATGTCAAAGAACAAAAAGCCCCCGACACGCAAAGCATGTGCTACTACACCCATTAGAACTACCATCCTCACCATGGTTATACATATCAGTCGACTTCATCACAGACCTACCAGAATCACACGGATGCAAAAACATCATGGTAGTAGTAGATCGCTTTACGAAGATGGCTCACTTCATACCCACAGTCAAACGGGAATCGTCAGTAGTAGCAAGACTATTTCTAGACAACGTATGGAAATACCATGGACTGCCAACAGATATCGTGTCAGACAGAGATGGAGTATTCACTGGACTCTTCATTGCGGACCTATACCAATTTTTAGGAATCAAACGTTCAATGTCAACAGCATACCACCCTCAAACGGACGGTCAGACAGAACGAATGAACCAGACGATAGAACACTACCTGCGAACATATTGCAACTACAAACAAGACAATTGGAAAGAAATGTTAGCAATGGCAGAATATGCATACAACAACTCAAGACATGCGGCAACCAAAATCACACCTTTCTATGCAAACTACGGATATGAACCACGCACCAATTGGCCCACCAAAGTGGAATTCAAAAATCCAAGTTCAGAATTATACACTCATTGCATGGTAGACGTCTATGGAATGCTCGAAACATAACTCGAAAGTAGTCGTGAGAAAATGGCAACATACTACGATCGAAAAAGAAAACTGACACCAGAATTTACACTCAATGACTGGGTAATGTTAGATGGAAGAAATATTCGAACCAAGAGACAATGCCAAAAACTCGACAACAAATTATACGGACCTTTCAAGATCACTAAAGTCGGAAGTAACAAACGATGGTGTCATTTAGAACTACCAGCGTCATGGAAAATACACCCTACATTCAATGTCGCTTTACTGGAACGATACCGAGGGCAAGGTAAACAACGAGACATTCCATCAATAGAAGCGGACAATGAAGAATGGGTACCCAAAGCGATAATAGCTAGTGGACCGATGGATGATGATCATCGGAAGCATGTGTACTTGGTCAAATGGGAAGGATTTACACACGAAGAAAATACTTGGGAATCCTATGAACATCTCGCGGAAAGAGCGCCAGAACTGATTGACATATTCTACAAACAAAGACCAGAGATGGAAAAAGATACAAGATGGAGACAAGAAAAGAAGTTGCAAAAGAAGCGAAGGAAAAAGAAATAGATTTGTTTTGACAAAACTCATACCGCATTGATTATAAGCGGAGGTCAACTTTTTTATTTTTATTTTTTTATTTTTATCAAAGAAGAATAGCTATACCTATAGTATACGCTGTCTGAGTGGTAAAACTATTGCAAAGATCACTTCTTACGTTGGAGTACTCTGTTGAGGTCACCAGAGCTAGAGAGGGAGGTAATGTTAGGGGTTTCCCCTTAGCATACGTATGAGGTACATCAGGTTTAGTCTCCCAGGCTTACCACTGACAAGGGTCAGCGGATAAGGAAACACCCCTGAGGATGTCTAACTGATGAGTTAGCAGACGGCTCAACATAGCCGGGTGAAAACCCCATAATAGTCCATGCTACAGTACTATGTCTTAGCAACTGGGTTAGCTGCCCAGTGTGGAGACAGTACGCACACTCGATCAGACAGTAACTATGGGAGTAAAAACCTATAGTGCTGGCTAAGGCATGGGACATACCAACCATACTGCTGAAGCAAAGTAACTGCCTAAGCAGGGACCCTCGGGTCAGCTGTGCGTTACAGATCAGACGAGTGTTATCTTAGGCATCTTGCTAAATGGGACAAACCATACCCGGACCTAGCCTCCTGGAAATGGTTGGACGAGTGATATTATCTTAGTATGCGGGACTTTGCTATCTCTAGAGTCAGTAAACAAATGAGATAAGCTAACTGCACCCCGGTAGTTGATTCTACCTAAAAGATAAGTGCTCGGGCCTATACTGTTGAACCCCAGCTCTGTTGCGTTTGCCACGCAATAACTGAGAGAGCGCACCCCCTTCGGGAAATACGGATAAGACCCGATGACACTAGGTACGTGGCAATGTATGGGTTGGCAGCTCATTGAATCATTGATCACTATTCCACTCGATATAAAGAAAGATAACTAATACGAAGTAATGGTCCAATATGTGCATCAGCAACGTCACTTTGTAAGCAGGATAACCTTTGGGATTCCTGGTGGGGGCTTACGCAACCACACGTTGTCAAACGGAACTCTCCACAACTAACTACTGAGATCGGCTCTGAAGCAATGATCGGATGTTATGTGAACACCCACTTACGTGGAATTAGTGTTAGCAATGGGTCCGGGTTACCCGGCCGCGGTCCGGTTCGGAACCGGACCCGTGGCCCCGGGGCGGTTCTGGAACCGCCAAGGAACTGAACCGCCCAATCACAGGCGGTTAAAAACCGGAACCGAACCGTAACCCGCCGGGTTTTGGCGGGTTTTACCTGCAGCAGAGCCTCATTTTTCATTGGCCCCAATAATCACAGCTTTTCTGCTCCAATTAAGTATTTGAGTTCGGATTGGATCGCGACATGTTCTATACTTAGATTATGCAGTTCTTGACGCTCTTTCACCTCCCGCTCTCCGATTTGCGATACGATTAGTATTTGTTGAGTCGCTGTGAAATAAAGCCGAAAATGCGGCCAAAATCGACTGTTTTTCGCAGTGACTCAACGAATACTGATTGTATCGCAAATCGGAGAGCGGGAGGTGAAAGAGCGTCAAAAACTGCATAATCTATGTATAGAACATGTCGCGATCCAATGAGAACTCAAATACTTAATTGGAGCGATAGTTTTAGAGAAGAAACCCGCCAAAACCCGGCGGGTTACGGTTCGGTTCTGGTTTTTAACCGCCTGTGATTGGGTGGTTCGGTTCCTTGGCGGTTCGGAACCGGAACCGACCCGGACCCGTAATTTGGAACCGTTGCTAACACTACGTGGAATGAGTGTTATCGAGATAGTACTATACACACACATCATAGATATCAGGGAAGCACCGTCACCCCTTAGCAGGATGTTTGACGCGGAAATACTCACCTATAAAAGACCACCTTAAACCTCAAGTTTAAACACAACGGTCAAGCTTCAGCAGAACAACCACAGTCAGAACACAACAGCGGAAAAACCACCTGAAATATTATTAAGTTTATTACCTTAAGAATATTATATTTTTATGTCTATCGCGACAGATCAATACGTCCTGTTTGCCCGCATCCTCCACAGTCAAGCAAACACTCCTGTCCGCTACGCCCACGTAGCACAATATCTTATTTGTCACGACATAGTGGAAGATTATCTACACTATTTCCACACCGGTGAACTCCCCTCTCAAGTAACCTTTGACAAGTCATCTGAAGACTATCTCCAAGACTCCTATGACTTTTAAGCAGGGCCGTACTTCGATAGATGCCCGTATTTCTACATACACGGCAGCGTCGAAAACGCGTTACACTCGAATTTCACATCTGTGGTTTTGTCATTATCATCAAAATACGCCTTTATCAAAAGGTGGTTCAGCAGTACCGATGAAACCACATACATCTATCCGAAGTATACCCCTAACAGCTAACCCATGCGGAGACAATACGCACACTCGATCTGACAGTAACTGAGGGGTGATTCCCTTAGTGCCTGCCAAGGCATGGGATACACCAAACCATACTGCCGAAGCAAACATAATTGCCTTACCAGCATCTTAGGGCCAGCTGTGCATTATGAATCAGACCAGTATTACTCCATAACAAACTAATACTGGGATAAACTATACTCGGAGCTGCACGCAGTTTCTCCAAGATAGTTGAACGAATGATATAATCATGGTATGAGGGACTTTGCTATCGCCTGAGTAGAATCATCAACCGACATAAGCTAACTGCGCCCCAGTAGTTGATTCTACCTAAAAGATTTGTATTCGGATCTGAATTGTCGAACCCCAGCTCTGCCGCATTCATACGATAACTGAAAGAGTGCATCACCCATTGGGGAATACGGGTCGGATGCGATGACACTAGGTACGTGGCAAAGTATAGGTTGGCAGCTCATTTGATCTTTGATCATTATTTCACTCATGCAGAAAAAAGAAAACTCATACGAAGCAAATGGTTTGATATGCGTGTCAGCAACATCATAAGTGCAGGATAACCATTGGGATGCCTGGTGGGGACTTATGCAACCATATAATGTCAAACAGAAACTCTCCGCACCCAACTACCGAGATTGGCCCTGTGGCAACGATCAGTTGAAGTGCGAACACCCACCTTGGTGGAATAAGTGTTATTGAGATAGTACTATACACACACATCACAGTATTAGGGAAGTACTGTCATGCCTGACTGATATACCTCTGACGCAGAAATACTCACATATAAAAAGACCACATAAACCCACGGTGTGACACACTGATCAATCTCTAGCAGCAATCAACACTCAGAACAACAACAGTGGAAAAACCACCTGAAATATTATTAAGTTTTTTACCTTGAGAATGTTATTTACTCTATGTCCCAATACGCACATGAAGATATTAATATGTACAATGCCGCACATCTATATCAGTATTGCCAATCCGAAGCCCATCTCGATTTCTTGTTTGAGTTTTTGCGATACAATAACCTGGTGGACGATTACTTCCACTTTTGCAAAACTGGCAAATATCCATCGCAGGTATAATACGATGAGTCCTCAGAAGACTACATGCAGGATTCCTATGACTTCTAAGGTAACGGCCGTATCCTGCGAATGCCAGTGTATTTACATACAGCACAACGACTATGGTGAACCACTATCGTGATACATTTCTTCAGTTTTGTCTTAGTTATTGAAATTAGGCTATATCGACATCGAGTACGGCGATATTGATCAGCCTCTATCTACGCAGGAGTATCCCTGGAACAGTTTGATGTTTCGGACGATATCCGAAATACGAAGATTATGAGCTGTGAACTGTGCCAAACAAAAGCCATCTGTGCTGCTAAAATCAACAACGACAATAGACGTTACCCATTGAAGTGCTGCCCAGAATACTGTCCAAAATATTGCAACAACAAGTGTACAAGTTGGCATCATATCTAACAATTAGCAATCACAGCACTAAACAGAACAAAACTTTCGGGACCATTTACGTTCCCATTTCGACCATTTCACAATTGCGACTCCCAGGCGCCGACTAACCTTCAGAGTGGGACGATTGGTATCTGTATTCACCGCAGTCACCAAATCGACTCTATCAGCATCCAAGCCCTGACCAGACTGGGTGCAGAGAGTACAGGACAATTACCAGCAGACACATCAGCAGTACCAGGAGATCACCTACGACGAGGACACCGAGATGATAGACAGCATCCAAACATGAGTGTCGTATCTGGATCAAGAGGTGCAGAACCCAATTAATTGCTGCAACAGTGATAAAGAGGTGATTGAGGTTGAGTTCGACGATGTACGACAAGACTGCAAAATCTTTGCCCAGCAAGTCAAAACCAACCGGATACTGGGAGTTCAAGTCCTGGAGGCACACGACCAACAGATACGGGCACTTGATTTTGTGCTTAAGACAGCAAACATGGAAATCGACACCATTCAAAAATAGTCCCACCAAATTATTACAGGAGCAACAGAGGAGTTTGTCAAACTGAAGGACAGAATGGAAACTTGCGAAACAGAACAAACACAGATAAAGCTGAACCAAGCGGCACTGAAAGTTTCACACAACACCTTACAAAATGATTGAATACACTGGAAAAATTTGTAAGGGAGAAAGAATCTCATAAGGAGAATATGGGAACCATAATAAATAGAATGAACGAAATTGCAGATCAGTCTACCGGCCTGGCAGAAGCAATGGCAGAGGCAAAGATATCGGCCACAACCCCAGACAGAAGAGGCTGAATCGAGAGAGTGTAACGATAGAGATAGAGAACAGAAGAAAGGAACTGGAGAATGTTTCTCATAACAGACTCAAATGTCGCACCCAGGACAGGACTCAGAGGTGGATCCGGAACAGACGCAGGAATGGAAGATCCAGAACCTAGACGAAGTGGATATAGCAGACCACCATCACGTAGAGGAATCAGAAGAGAGTCACCACCACCACCCTCGTATGGAAAAATCAAAGGAAATCCACCACCACCACCACCACCACCACCACCACCATCAAACCCTCGGAGTCACTCAGGTTCTGGAAGATGAAAGTGGTGGTCAAGAACATGACCATTGACGACAGGCAGATCAAGGGAAGTTCAAATCAAGTCACCAGACCCTTCAAAGTTTACAGGGTCAAGTACGGAGGACTTTGACATCTGGTGGATGTGCATGGAAACATACATTGCGGATCAACCACACCTATTTACTTTACCAAAAATCAAACTACAGTACTGCAGAGGTCGAATGAATAAACATGCATTGGCATGGCATATGCAATCGAAAACAGAAGCCAGTAGAGGAATGCACGAGCGGAGCTGGTCAGCATAATGAGCAGCAATATATGCCAGATTTCATAATTGTTTCCAACAAGAAACAGCATTCAAAGCGATTATGGAAGCACAATATAACGGAAACATTCAAGACATGATTATGGAGTATGACAACTTCAATGTAAAAGCAGGAATTACGGGAGTAGCCTATTGAACAATGCTGATGAAAGGACTACCACCACAAATATTCAAACGACTGGCAATAGTCAATCCTGCAAACAAAATGGACAAAGAACTCAGGGACCTTATCATAAACGCCGGAAAGAATGTGGAAGTATGGCCGGCCACAGAAAGGGACTTCGGAATCATGAATAGAACCTCAAAAACAAAGGGATGGGTTGCTGTGTCAGGCTCGATTCAGAAAAGACAAAATCGACCACCAAGGTTCGAAAATAGCAGACAGCAAGAACGACCAAATAGGACTCGGAACAGACAAAAAGAAACACCACAAGGTTTTAGGAGTAAACAAGGAACAACCTATAGTCAAATGATAGAAGGAGTTCCTACGGAAGAAGTACAGAGAAGAAGGGAAGCAAAAGAATATATAAGATGTGCTTGGCCTTCGGATTGGAAAGGAGCCCACGGAACGATGAAATGCATTCAGAATATCAAGGTCACGAACGGAATGGCGGATTTCGTAAAACCGAACACTTACCAAAATTGGAAATCAGAAGAATTCGACCAATTGGAGAATGATCCAATCGACAAGTATGAAATCGAGAGTGATCAAGAGAACGAGGAACAAGTACAAACCTCAGAAGGAGAATTACCAACTGACGATAGCAGTGAAGATATAGAAGAAGATTGGTGGAACCAACATGAAAGTTTTTCAGACTAATAATTAGAAAAATAAAAAGTGAAGGAATTTGGTTATTAGGCGGGAGAAAGCCTGTATATAGTTATCAGTTGCAACCTTGAGGATTCCGGAAGGGATGAAACCGCTGGACGGTAGTTGCGCAATCAAATAAGTATAGAAGACCTCCATTTATTAACAAAGAACCTATAATGGTTCAGCCATTGTCGAGAGGATGGCTACAAAACGCAAGCAACACCCTAAGGAGGAAAGTACCTCAAACAATTCACACAACACAAGCAATGACTTGGGTTTTTATGAAGTTGAAAAACTACACAAGATACCGAAAACCAGAATCGGCAAGGACCAATCTATAAGTGTTTTATAGATTACGATGACGGTACAGGAGTAATTAAGCAATCCTCCATTTGTGCAATGCTGGATTTGGGATCCACATCCTTCATGATATCACCAGATACTGCGAAAGTATTCAAGATACTTGTGGTACGAAGAAAAAACGCAATTGGAGCAAAAGATTTCAGAGGAAATAAGGTAAGCCTTCCAGGGTTATACACTATCCCATTGTGATTAGCATTTGGAAACCATTGATCACTCGAAACTTTTGAAGTTGTCAAAATACAAGAAAGTTATGACGTTTTAATACCAGCATGGTATCTGAAAAAACATAAAGCACAAGGAACGACCTACAGTCACCTTCATTTTACAGAATGCGGTCATAAATGTTATGGACACAGCAGGCAACATCCGGAATGGGAAATCATCTACGATGACAATGTAGTGTTTCAAAATGACGCAATCATCATTGGATCAGTAATAGTTGGTGCGACAAAACAACTAGCCGAGAAACTACCACTGCAGTGTCACAAATAGTTAATCTTGTTCGATCCACACGAGTCTGAAAAATTACCCAAGCATGGACCTTACGATCACGAAATAAACCTAAAAACACCAGATGATCAGGAAAAAGTAGGACCTATTTATCAACTATCCAGAGAAGAAGAAAGACTACTTTGAGAATACATTTTTAAAATGATTAAAGAAGGAAAAATTCAAGCATCGCAAGGACAAGCAAGTAGTTCTATTTTGTGTGTGCCAAAACCCAACAGCCGTGGTCTACGTCTCTGTGTAGACTCCCGACGTCTTAACGACTTAACAATGAAAGACACAACAGTCCTTACATTCATGGACCCATTACAAAATAGAACGAATGGACCTACGTATATAACCAAGCTGGATATGAAATCAGGATATCACTTGATCCAAAACGCGAAAGGACAGGAATGAAAAACAGTCTGTAGAACAACGTTCGGCTCTTACGAATATACAGTAATGCCGTTTGGATTAACAAACACACCAGCAACTTTTCAAAGATGGATGAACAAAATTTTACAACCATTCCTAGGAAAAGATGACAATGTTACAGTTTGTTATATCGACAATGTCATGATAGCTACCAAAGGAACTAGGGAGGAACATCATTAGTATGTCAGAAAAAAGCTGGAAGTCCTCCAAGATGACAAGTTGGTAGTTGAAATTGACAAGTGCGAATTCAATCAACAAAAAGTCGAATTTCTAGGATTCCTTGTCCGCGAAAAAGGATTAAAAATGGTACCAAGCGGAAGCACAGCAGTAACAAGCTGGCCAATACCAAAAACACAAAAAGAAGTTGAGATTTTATTATGACTCTGGAATTTCTACCAAAGATTCATCAAAGGATATGCCAGAATAGTCGCCCCTATCTAGTGTTGGCAACGAACTGCTTTAGTTCGAGAAAATTGAGGAACCGGTTTGATTCGCTCGAACCGGATCAGGGTTAGGGTTTGTCAATTCTGGCACGAATTGAACCGAGGTTCATTTGAACCAATTTGGTTCAAGGTTTGCCACAAACTATGGTCAAATTTTTGGGTTCGTACGAACCGGTTCGCGAACCTTATGCTAAGTATAGTCATCGCTCATAGAAGCTTTTACTTGCGTGTATGAGTTTTAACTTTTTTGTTCAGGCATAAGCAGCCAGTGGGCCGAGAGCCAGCCCACCTCGACCGCCTCGAGCCAGCCCTGGCTCAATCGCGTCCAGCCAGTCGAGAGCCAGCCCAGCTCGACCGTCTCCAGCCAGCCCCAGCTCAATCGCGTCCAGCCAGTTGAGAGCCAGCCCAGTTCGACCATCTCCAGCCAGCCCCGGCTCAATCGCGTCCACCCAGTCGAGAGCCAGCCCAGTTCGACCATCTCCAGCCAGCCCAGCTCGACCGTCTCCAGCCAGCCCCGGCTCAATCGTGTCCAGCCAGTCTCCAGCCCGCCCAGTTCGACCGTCTCCAGCCAGCCCAGCTCGACCGTCTCCAGCCAGCCCCGGCTCAATCGCATCCAGCCAGTCTCCAGCCAGCCCAGTTCGACCGTCTCCAGCCAGCCCAGCTCAATCGCGTCCAGCCAGTCTCCAGCCAGCCCAGTTCGACCGTCTCCAGCCAGCCCAGCTCGACCGTCTCCAGCCAGCCCCGGCTCGATCGCGTCCAACCAGCCGAGAGCCCGCCCAGCTAGACCGTCTCCAGCCAGCCCCGGCTCAATCGCGTCCAGCCAGTCTCCAGCCAGCCCAGTTCGACCGTCTCCAGCCAGCCCAGCTCGACCGTCTCCAGCCAGCCCCGGCTCGATCGTATCCAACCAGCCGAGAGCCCGCCCTGCTAGACCGTCTCCAGCCAGCCCTGGCTCAATCGCGTCCAGCCAGTCGAGAGCCAGCCCAGTTCGACCATCTCCAGCCAGCCCAGCTCGACCGTCTCCAGCCAGCCCCGGCTCGATCACGTCCAACCAGCCGAGAGCCCGCCCAGCTAGACCGTCTCCAGCCAGCCCCGGCTCAATCGCATCCAGCCAGTCGAGAGCCAGCCCAGTTTGACCGTCTCCAGCCAGCCCAGCTCGACCGTCTCCAGCCAGCCCCGGCTCGATTGCGTCCAGCCTGTCGAGAGCCAGCCCAGCTCGATCATCTCCAGCCTGCCGAGAGCCAGCCCAGCTCAACCATCTCTAGCCAGCCCCGGCTCGATCGCGTCCAACCAGCCGAGAGCCCGCCCAGCTCGACCGTCTCCAGCCAGCCCAGCTCGACCGTCTCCAGCCAGCCCCGGCTCGGTCGCGTCCAGCCAGCCGAGATCCTGTCCAGCTCGATCATCTCCAGCCAGCCGCAAGCCAACCTAGCTCGATCATCTCCAGCCAGCCCAGAGCCAACCCAGCTCAACCGTCTCAAGCCAGCCCCGGCTCGATCGCGTCCAGCCAGTCGAGAGCCATCCCAGTTCGACTGTCTCAAGCCAGCCCAGCTCGACCGTCTCCAGCCAGCTCCGGCTTGATTACGCCTAGCCAGTCGAAAGCCAGCCCCGCTCGATCAGCTCCAGCCAGCCCCGGCTCGATCGTGTCCAGCCAGTCGAGAGCCAGCCCTGCTCAACCGTCTCCAGCCAGCCACAGCTCCATCGTGTCCAGACAGTCGAGAGCCAGCCCTGCTCAATCGTCTCCAGCCAGCCCCGGCTCGATCGCGTCTAGCCAGTCGAGAGCCGGCCAAGCTCGATCATCTCCAGCCAGTCGAGAGCCAGCATACCTCGACCGCGTCTAGCCAGCCGTCAGCCAGCCAGATCCTGTCCAGCTCGATCATCTCCAGCCAGCCGAAAGCCAGTCCAGCTCTATCATCTCGAGCCAGGCGAGTACCAGCCCGGCTCAATCGCGTCCAAGTGCTGTTCGAAGTGCATCCAAGATCTACCTTGGTATAGTTATCAATGAATTTGTAAATCAAGTGCATGACAGTATATAATGAATTGACTGCTGCGAGTTCATGGCGTCGCAATGTCGCATCGCACTCATAGTTGGTGACGATAACGCACATAGACCCTTGTATGAGCTTGAGAAAGCTTGTATGAGCTTGTATGAGCTTGTATATTCCAACTGGTCGCTGCGTAGTATCGCATCGCATTCTTAGTATCACTTTGAATGTGAGTTGATGGCGATGATAATGCACGATAGAAGCGCATAACAGCAAGTATGAGCTTGAACGAGACCTAGCTTGGCCGTTCCACGCTCCACGAACTTCACCTCGGGTCCATCATGAACTGCTTACGAACCGCCAAGAAGCATGGTTTGATTCGTGGCCAAGCGAATCGAACCATTGGTGGCTAGGGTTCGTTCGAATCGAACCCCTCACGAACCTAGCCTCGGTTTGATCCGACTCAGACCAATCCGCTTCGTTGCCAACACTACCCCTATCGCAGATACGTTTAAAGGCGATGGAAAAAATTTTACCTTTGGAGAAGCTCAAAAAGCGGCATATTACAAGATATGTATATTGTTTTGCCACAAAAATACCCCTATTCTGAGACATTACGAAGAAGATTGACCTGTGATAATAGAAACCGATGCATCAGAGTACGCAATGGGCGTTGTTTTGTCACAAAAATTCGAAGATGGCAACCTACACCCGGTAGCCTTTATATCCAAAAAGTTCTCGCAAGCGTAATTGAATTATCAGATATATGACAAAGAAATCTTAGCCATTGTCTACGCAATGAAATAATGATGATGCTATTTACAAGAAGTGATTCATACAACAATCATATATTCCGACCATATGAATCTACAATATTTCAAAGAAACCAACCAATTAAATAGGCTACAAACCGGGTGGGCAAAAACATTACAGGTATACAACTTCAAAATGATCTATCGAAAAGGCTCACAAAACGGAAAAGCGGATGCCTCATTATGATGCCCGGAGTTTATTGCTAGACAGGGGGGTACAACTTCAACAAATAACAAACCTCTACTATGATCCAAATACTGGGCAAACATCATAGCATTATGTTTCGAAGACGATGAGGAAATAATGTCGGTAGGTCTCTCAGTCATGAAATTAACACCCACAATACAAAAGCAATGGAAGGAAGAAATTGAAAAATATAAAGAATATCAACAAATACAGAAAATAGTAGAAATTAAAAGAAATACAGATGAAAGATTAGGAGTGGATGCAGACGGAATGTTCATATGGAAAGAAAGGCATTATGTGCCGCAAGGTTGTAGGAAAAAAGTATTAAAACGGGAACGCAACTCAAGAATAGGAGGACATTTTGAAAGAGAAAGAACAATGGAACTCATCACCACAAATTTCTACTGGCCCAAGCTAGAAGATGACATTAGGACATATTGCAACAATTGCGACTCATGCCAAAGACGAAAAAGTCCACGACATACCAGATACGGTCTACTGCACACATTCGAATTACCATCATCACCATGGACGTATATATCGGTAGACTTTATTACCGACTTACCAGAGTTCAACGGAAACAAAAACATAATGGTTGTAGTTGACACATTCACCAAAATAGGTTATTTTATACCAATGGCAAAGAGAGAGTCAGCAGCAGTGGCTAAGTTGTTCTTAGAGAATGTTTGGAAACACCATGGACTACCCCTAGATGTAGTATCGGATAGGGATAGTGTATTCACCTGACATTTTATTGCAAACCTATACCAGTTCTTGTGAATCAAACGATCTTTATCAACAGCTTTCCATTCACAAACAGACGCACAAACAGAACGACCAAACCAAACCGTCGAACACTTCCTACGCACCGATTGCAACTACAAACAAGATAATTGGTCTGAAATGCTAGTAATGGCAGAATACGCATACAATAACTCAAGACATGC
This sequence comes from Trichophaea hybrida, assembly GCA_015178995.1. Taxonomy (NCBI): domain Eukaryota; kingdom Fungi; phylum Ascomycota; class Pezizomycetes; order Pezizales; family Pyronemataceae; genus Trichophaea; species Trichophaea hybrida. The sequence goes on from WHVE01000723.1 coordinate 20,622, forward strand.
GACCACTAAAATAACATCATTCTATGCCAACTATGGTTACAAACCACACACCAATTGGCCTACTGAAGTTCAATTCAATAACTCTGCATCAGAACTATATGTTCATTATATGATAGACGTATACCAAAATCTGGAAAGTCAACTTGATAAGTCAGGACAGAAAATAGAAGAGTACTACAATAGAAAAAGAAAACCAGCTTTACAATATAAAGTCAACGATTGGGTAATGCTTGATTGAAGAAACATTTGAACGAAAAGACAATGTTGAAAACTCAAAGACAAACTATACAGACCCTTCCATCTCAGCAATGTAGGAAGTATTACAAGATGGTGTCGATTAAAGCTACCAGACACGTGGAAAATACATATTGCATTTTATGTATCCTTACTGAAACAATATATAGAAAATATCACGGAAAGAGTTATACATCCGGTTGAAGCAGACAATGAAGAATGGATACCAGAAGCTATAATCGCAAGTGGACCCACCGACAACGATCACCGAAAACACGTTTTTCTAACCAAATTGGAAAACTATACCCACAACGAAAACACCTGGGAATCCTATGAACATTCTCAGGAAGAAGCGCCTGAACTGATAAACGACTACTACGAAAAACACTCTGAGATCAAGAAAGATAAGAGATGGAAAAAATCAGAGAAAAAGGAACAGAGGAACAAGAAATAAAGAGCGGATCCTTTTCCTATGTTAAACTCAAACTGCACTGATTTTAGCGGAGGTTTTTTTTTTTAATTTAATTTTTATTTTTATCTTTATCTACAAAAGATTAGCTATCCAAATAGTATATGCTGTCTGAGTGGTAACTCTTGCAAGATCAGTTGTTACGTTGGAGTACTCTGTTGAGGTTACCAGAGCTTGAGAGGGGGATAATGTTAGGAGTTTTCCCTTATCATGAGTATGAGGTACATCAGGCTTAGTTTCCCAGGTTCACCACGTGACGACTTGCTTCATATGGATAAAAATACACCCCTGATGATGTCTACTGATGAGTGACTGGAAGGCCCAACATAGCCGGATGAAATTCCCATAATATTCCAAGCTCCCATATTGAGCCTCAGCAAAATGGGCTAGCTAACCCATGTGGAGACAATACGCACACTCAATCTGACTGTAACTGAGGGGTGATTCCCTTAGTGATGGCCAAGGCATGAGACACACCAAACTATACTGCCGAAGCAAATATAACTGCCTTACATGGACCTTAGGGTCAGCTGTGTGTTATGAATCAGACCAGTGATATTCCATATCAAACTAATACTGGGATAAAACTATACTCGGAGCTGCATGCAGTGTCCCCGAGATAGTTGGACAAACGATAGGATCTTAGTATGAGAGACATTGCTATCTTCCAAGTAAAATAATCAACGAAGATAAGCTAACTGTGCCTCGGTAGTTGATTCTACCTAAAAGATTAGTGTTCAGATCCAGATTGTCAAACTCCAGCTCTGTTGCGTTCACACGATAACTGAGAGAGCGCACCATCCTTCGGAAAATACGGGTATGATGCGATGACACGAGGTATGTGGCAACGTATGGGTTGGCAGCTCACTAAATCTTTGATTACTATTCCACTGATGCAGAAGAAAGATAACCAGTATGAAGCAAATGGTCTAATATGCGTGTCAGCAACATCATATGTGCGGGATAACCTTTGGAATATCTGGTCGGGGCTTATGCAACCACATGTTGTCAAACAAAAACTGTCTGCAACCAACTACCAAGATCGGCCCTGTGGCAACGATCAGTTGAAGTGCGAACACCCACCTTGGTAGAATCAGTGTTATCAAGCTAGTACTATACACACATATCACAGTATTGGAGAAGTACCATCATGCCTTACTGATATACCTCCGACACAAAAACATTTACATATAAAAAGACTCCATAAACCCATGGTTTAACACAATGATCAAGTTCTAGCAACAATCGACAGTCGGAACAACAACAGTGGAAAAACCACCTCAAATATTATTAACATTTTTACCTTAAGAATATTATTTACTCTATGTCCCAATACACATGGGAAGATATTAATATCTACAATGCCGTATACCTACATCAGTATTTCCAAACCAAGGCCCACCTCGATTTCTTGTTTGAGTTTTTGCAATTCAATAACCTGGTGGACGATTACTTCCACTTTTGCGAAACTGGCGAATATCCATCACAGGTATAATGCGACAAGTCCTCAGATGATGACCTGCAGGATTCCTATGACTTGTAAGGTAACGGCCATATACTGCAAATGCCAGTATACCTACATCCACCACAACGACTACGGTGAACCACAATCGAGATACATTTCTTCAGTTTTGTCTTAATTATCAATATTAAGCTATATTGACATCAAGTACGGCAATATTGATCAGCCTCTACCCACGCAGGAGTACCCCTGTAACAGTGCCATTGCATGCTATCTGTGTTCCCCGTAGGAGGTACACTCGATCGGATATTGCATAGCAAATGCAACAGAGCTGGGGTTCAACAGTGTACATCTGAACACTTATCGTTTAGGTAGAATTAACTACCAGGGCACAGTTAGCTTATCTCCTGTAAATATTTCACTGAGCAGATAGCAAAGTCCCACATACTAAGATAATATCATTTGTCCACTATCTCAGGAGGCTGTATACAGGCCCGAGTACAGTTTTATCCCAGTATTTGTTTGATATAAAGTAACACTTGTCTAATAGGTAATGCACAGCTGACCCTGAGGTCTCTGCAAGGCAGTTTCTTTGCTTCGGAAGTATGGTTTGGTGAATCCCATGCCTTGGCTAGCACTGATAGAGTTACCCCTCAATTACTGTCTGATTGAGTGTGTATATTGACTCCACATGGGTTAGCCAGCCCACTCCGCTAAGACATAATATTGGAGCTTGGAATATCATGGAAATTTTACCCAGCTATGTTGGGCCTTCCACTCACTAATCAGTAGCCATTCTCAGGGGTATATGCTCTGCCGTTTGTCTCCAGTTGTTATTGGTGAGCGTGAGAAACTAAGCCTGATGTACTTCATACACATGATAAGGGAATACCACTAACATTACCCCCCTCTCAAGCTCTGGTGACCTCAACAGAGTTCTCCAATGTAAGAAGTGATCTTGCTTCAGATACCATTCAGACAGGGTATACTAAATGTATAGCGAATCTTTTGTATATAACAATTCTTTTTCAAAATTAAAGATGACCTACACTTAAAAACAATGTGGTATGAGTTTAACATAAAAAATTTGTTTTATTTCCTCCTCTTTTATAACTTGCATTTCGATTCTTCAGTCCATCTCTTATCCTTCTCTATCTCGGAATGGTTTTCGTAGTAATTGAATAATATTTCAGGCGCTATGTTTGAAGATATTCATAGAACTTCCATATGTTTTCTTCGTTTGTATAGTTTTCCCATTGTATAAGGAATATTAGGGGTTTTCCCTTATCATGCGTATGAGGTACATCAGGCTTAGTCTCCCAAGCTCACTTATGTTACACCATGACATAGGGTTGAGGTTACACCCTTGAGGATGTCTACTGATGAGCGAGCAGAAGGCCCAACATAGCTGGGTGAAATTCCCACAATATTCCATGCTCCAATACCGAGTCTCGGCCTCAGAAATGCATTCTGCAGGTAGAGATAGTACGCACGCTCGATCTGACAGTAACCAAGAGGTGATTCCTTTTGTGCTGGCCAAGGCATGGGACACACCGAACCATACTGCCGAAGCAAATACAACTGCCTTGCAGAGACCTTATGGTCAGCTGTGCGTTGCAAATCAGACCAGTGTTACGTCATATCAAACTAATATTGGGATTAAAAATAAACAAGCGATATTATCTTAGTATGAGGGACTTTGCTATCTTCCGAGTGAAATATTCAACGGAGATAAGTTAACTGCGCCCCGGTAGTTAACTCTATCTGAAAAGATAAGTGCTTCGGCCTAGACTGTCGGACCCCAGCTCTGTCACACTATGTGTGATAACTGAGAGAGCGCACCTCCCTATGGGGAACACGGATAAGACGCGACGACACTAGGTATGTGGCAAAGTATGGGTTGGTAGCTCATTAGACCTTTGATCACCATTCCACTCATAATGAGGAAAGATAACTGATATGAAGTAATGGTCCGATATGTGCATCAGCAATGGCGCCATGAGCGCAGGATAACCTTTGGGATGTCTGGTGGGGGCTTACGCACCCATAGTGTTAGCAACGGTTTGGGGTTACCCGGCCGCGGTCCGGGTTGGAACCGGAACCGTGCCCCTGGGTCGGTTCTGGAACCGCCAAGGAACCGAACCGCCCAATCACAAGTGGTTCCAAACCCGCACCGGAGCTCCGGGTCCGGTTCTGGAACCACCAAGGAACCGAACTGCCCAATCACAAGTGGTTCCAACCCGGAACCAAACTGAAACCCGACGGGTTTTGGTGGGTTTCACCTGCAGCCGAGCCTCATTTTTCATCGGCCCCAATAATCACAGCTTTTCTGCTCCAATTAAGTATTTGAGTTCTAATTGGATCGTGACATGTTATATGCGTAGATTATGCAATTTTTGACGCTCTTTCACTTCCCGCTTTCCGATTTGCGATACGATGAGTATTTGTCGAGTCGCTGTGAAATAAAGCCGAATATGCGGCTAAAATCGACTGTTTTCCACAGCGACTCAACGAATACTGATCGTATCGCAAATCGGAGAGCGGGAGGTGAAAGAGCGTCAAACACTGCATAATCTATGTATATAACATGTTGCGATCCGATCAGAACTCAAATACTTAATTGGAGCGATAGTTTTAGAGAAGAAACCCGCCAAAACCTGGTGGGTCCGGGTCAGTTCCGGGTCGGAACCGCTTGTGATTGGGCGGTTCGGTTCCTTGGCGGTTCCAGAACCGGACCCGGAGCTCTGGTCCGGGTTTGGAATCGCTTGTGATTGGGCGGTTCAGTTCCTTGGCGGTTCCGGAACTGGAACTGACCCGGACACGTAATTTGGAACTGTTGCTAACACTACGCACCCACACATTGTCAAACTGAACTCTCCACAAATTATTTACCGAGATCGGCTATAAAGCAACGATCGGTGAAAATGTGAACACCCACTCCGGTGGACTAAGTGTTATTGAGATAGTACTATACACACAAATCATAGTGATTAGAGAAGTACCGTCATGCCTCACTGATATACCTCCGATGGGAAATGCTCACCTATAAAAGACCACATAAACCTACTGTTTAAACACAACGATCAAGCTCTAGCAACAACCACAGTCAGAACAACAACAGTGGAAAACCACCTGAAATATTATTAAGTTTTTACCTCAGGAATATCTATTATCCATGCCTGAATACGCCCGTGAAGACATTATCATCTATAACGCTGCATACCTTCACAACTGATGCCAAACTCTTACCCACTTCCGATTTGTCTTTGAGTATTTAAGGCACAACAACCTTGTTGACGACTACGTCCACTATTGCGCAACTGGCGAGTACCCCTCGCAACGTGACTTTGACAAATCCTCACAAAACTACCTTCAGGATTCATACGACTATTAAATAGATAGCGGCCGTCCTCTTATGCCAGTATACCTACACACCCCAGAACAACTACAACGAGTTACTTTCGAGATCCACATCTTCAACTTCGTCTTAGTTGTCAAAATCAGATTGTATCGACATCGAGTACAGCGATACCGATCTGCATCGACACATACCAGAGCATCCCCGTAACAGAATAATATGTCGGACGTTATCCGAAAAAGTTCATGAGCTGTGAACTGTGTGATTGACCAGTGTGCTGTGCCACCAAAGTCTACGACAACAACGGGAACTACGACTTGACGTATTGTTGCCCAGAACACTGCCCAAAGAAGTGCAAAAATTGCTCGCGCTGTCACCACATACAACAATTAGCAAAAAAATCGCGAGCAAACGCAAGTCGCACAGGACCATACACTTTCCCATCTCGACAATTTCACAATGGCGACTCCCAGGCGCCAACTAACCTTTGGGGCAGGACGATTGGCATCCATATCTACCGCAGTGACCAAAGCCACCGAATCAGCATCCAGGCCCTTAGCAGAATGGGTCAAGAGAATTCAAGATCACTACCGACAGTTCCGACAACAGTATCAAGAGATAACCGATTAGGAGGAGGACACCCAAATGATAGACAGCCTACAAGCGAGAGTGTCACGTCTGGATCTAGAAAGACAACACCTGATGAACTGTTGCTACAAGGAGAAAGATGTGATCGAAAAAAAATTTGACGACGTACTACGAGACTGCGAAATCTTCGCCCAGCAGGTGGAGACCAACAAAATACTGAGAGACCAAGTTCTGGAGGGACACGACCATCAGATACAAATCCTTGACTTTGTACTAAAGGAAGCAAGAACAGGAATCGATGCCGTCCAGGACCAGACACACCAAATAATTGCTGGGGCAACCGAAGAAGTTGGCAAAATGAAAGAAAGGATTAGGATTTGCAAAGAAGAACAAACGCAAATCAAAGTCAAGCAAGTGTCACTGACAACCTCCAACAACCTGATAATAAAGCGAATAGCAGCGATGGAAAATTTTCTAAAGAAAGACGTACCTAGTAGCGAACATCTGCGAGACATAATGAATATAGTCAACTAAATTGCAGAACAAACTACAGGCTTAACGGAAGCAGTTGCAAGAGCAAAATTATCAGCTTCAACACCACATAGAGGAGGAAGGATCGAAAGGGTACAACGATGGCAGATGAGGATGGAAGAAAGAAATAGGAGCATATCCCCTATAATGGACTCAGATGTAGCGCCCAGAACAGGAAACAGGGGAGGATCAGGAACGGATGCAGGTTTCCCAGGTCCGGAACCAGGACCAAGTGGAAACAGAGATTCAACGCCACCACTAGGAGGAACAGGCGGAGATCCACCACCACCACCATCACCATCAATCCCTCCAAGTCATGCGGGTTCAAGGAGAAGGAGGTCAAGAACAAAAACCCAAGCACCAGAAAGGCCTAAGGATTCCAGAATCAAGATTTCGGACCCACCAAAATTTCTAGGCCTAAGCTCAGAGGATTTCGATACCTGGTGGATGTACATGGAAACCTTTATAGCAGACCAACCCCACCTGTTCCCTAGGCCAGGACTCAAACTACAGTATTGTAGAGGACGACTAGACAAACATGCAATGGGAAACAAAAGCAAGCAGGGGAGCACATGCACGAAGCTGGACAGAATACCGAGCAGCGATACATGCCAGATTCCATAACAGTTTCCAGCAAGAGACTGCATACAAAGATATTATGGAAGTAAAGTATACCGGAAACATTCAGGATATGATCATGAAATACGATACTCTGAACATGAAGGCCGGATTGACCGGTGTAGCCTATAAAACAATGCTGATGAAGGAATTACCACCACAAATATTCAAACCCGGCAGATGAAACGGACCAAGAACTCAGAGAACTGATCATAAACGCTGGACAGAATGTGGAGGTATGGCAGGCTACAGAAAAGAATTTCGGATTTATGAGTAAATCTATGAAAAATACTGGAAGAATTTCAGAATCAGGAGCCATTCGGAAAAAACAAACATTCAAACAACCTTCCAGAAACGAAAATTACCGCGGAAATAAGGGAAAACAAAAAGAAGTACCTAAGGGATTTAGGAGCGCAGGAGGAAAAACATATGCGCAGATGATAGAAGAAGTCCCTATCATGGAAGTTAAGCGAAGAAGGGAAGATAAGGAATATATAAGGTGAGCATGGCCTTCGGATCGAAAAGGAGCCCACGGAATGATGAAATGCTTTCAGAGGGTCAAGGTCACGGCCGGAACAGAAGATTTTGTGAAACCTAGGACCTATCGGAAGCTGAAAGTAGGAGGATACGATCAACTGGAAGATGATCCGATCGACCAATTCGAAATTGAAAGCGATGCGGATAAAGAAGGCCAAGTACAAACATCTGAAGGAGAATTGCCTACTGACGATAGCAGTGAGGATATTGCAGAAGATTGGTGGAATGTATCGGAAAGCTCATCGGAATAAATTGTAAAAAGAGTAAGTACAGACCAAGGAGTGCCGATCAATACGTGAAGGAAAATGGCGATTAGGCAGGACAAAGCCTTTATATTGTTACCGGTCGCAACCCTGAGGATTCCGGACGGGATGAAACCACTGGTCGGTAGTTGCGCAATTCAAAATGATAAGTATACAAATCCCCTAGAAAATATTAACATTCAGAACCTGTTACAGCCCAGCTATTGTCGAAAGGATGGCTACCAAACGCAAGCAACACCCGACTGAGGGAGAAAACTCATGTAAGCGACAAAACACGAGCGATGATTTCGTTTTCTACGAAGTCAGCAAATTGCATAAAATCCCGAAAACACGAATTGGAAAAAGACCAATCTATAAGTTCTTTATAGATTTTGAGGACGACACGGGTACAGGCAAGCAATTCCCAGTACGCGCTATATTAGACTTAGGATCCACGTCCTTCACGATATCACCACAATGTGCAAAAGTATTCAAAATACTGGTGGTAAAACGAAAGGAAACCATCAAAGCAGAAGATTTTGGAGGAAACCCAGTATGTCTCCCGGGGTTATACACAATCCCAATAGGACTAGCGTTTGGAAATCACCGATCAAAAGAAACATTCGAAGTTGTCAAAATGCAGTCAAGCTACGACGTTTCAATACCAGCGTGGTATCTGGAAAAACACAAAGCACAAGGAACATCCTACGGTCATTTACACTTCACCGAATGTGGAAACGAATGCTATGGACACGGAGAACAACACCAACAATGGGATATTACCTATGATGAAAAAATAATTTTTCCCAATGATGCAATTAATATTGGATCTGTAGTATTCAGCTCAACAAAACAACTAGCTGAAAAACTACCACCACAATATCACAAATGGTTGTTATTATTCGACCCCAAAGAATCCGAAAAACTATCAAACAATGGACCTCATGACCACGAAATCAATTTAAAAACGACAGACGACCAAGTCAAAGTAGGACCAATATATCAACTTTCAAGAGAAGAGGAAAGATTATTGCGAGAATACATACTCAAAATGATCAATGAAGGAAAGATACAACCATCACTAGGACAGGCGGGAAGCCCGATTTTATTCGTACCAAAACCAAACGGTCGAGGATTACGACTTTGTGTGGATTATAGATGGTTAAACGATCTCACAATCAAAGACAAAACGGCACTACCATTGATGGACGAACTACAAAGCAGAATGAAAGGAGCAACCTATATCACCAAACTCGACATGAAATCAGGTTATCAGTTAGTAAGAATGGCAAAAGGACACGAATGGAAAACAGCATTTAGAACAAAATTCGGTTCTTACGAATACACAGTTATGCCATTCGGGTTAACGAATGCACCAGCAACATTCCAAAGATGGATGAACGGCATTTTACAACCTTTCTTAGGACAAGACGACAATGTCACGATTTGTTATATCGACGATGTAATGATAGCAACATAAGGAACCAAAGAAGATCACCATAAATATGTCGGAAAAATATTACAAGTCCTTCAAGATGATGAGTTGGTTGTCGAAATCGACAAGTGCGAATTCGACAAACAAGAAGTAGAATTCCTGGGATTTCTGGTCAGTGGAATAGGATTGAAAATGGTACCAAGTAGAAGCATAGCAGTAACTAGCTGGCCGATGCCAAAAACTCAAAAGTGTTAGGGGGATACTTCGGATAGATGTATGTGGTTTTATCGGTACTGCTGAACCACTGTTTGATAAAGGCGTATTTTGATAATGATGATGAAACCACAGATGTGAAATTCAAGTGTAACGCGTCTTCGACGCTGTAGGGTATGTAGGAATACGGGCATCTATTGAAGTACGGCCCTGCATAAAAGTTGTAAATGTCTTGGAGGTAATCTTCGGAACCCTCGTCAAAGGTTACTTAATAGGGGAGTTTACCGCTGTGGAAATAGTGGAGATAATCTTAGACAATGTCGTGACAAATAGGATATCGTGCTATGTGGGCGTAGCGGGCAACAGTGTTTGCTTGACTGTGGAGGATGCGTGCAAACAGGACGTATTGGTCTTTTGAAATAGACATACAAATATAATATTCTTAAGGTAATTAACTTAATAATATTTCAGGTGGTTTTTCCGCTGTTGTGTTCTGACTGTGGTTGTTCTGCTAGAGCTTGATCGTTGTGTTTAAACTGGAGGTTTCAAGGTGGTCTTTTATAGGTGAGTATTTTCGCGTCAAACATCCTGCTAAGGGGTGACGGTACTTCTCTGTTATCTATGATGTGTGTGTACAGTACTATCTCGATAATACTCAGTCCACGTAAGTGGGTATTCACATAACATCCGATCGTTGCTTCAGAGCCGATCGCAGTAGTAAATTGTGGAGAGTTCCATTTAACAACGTGTGGTTGCGTAAGCCCCCCCAGGAATCCCAAAGTTTATCCTGCATACAAGGTGACGTTGTTGACGCACATATCGGACCATTACTTCGTATCAGTTATCTTTCTTCATATCGAGTGGAATAGTGATCAATGATTTAATGAGCTGCCAACCCATACATTGCCATGTACCTAGTATCATCGCGTCATATCCATGTTGCCCGAAGGGGGTGCGCTCTCTCAGTTATCGCGCGACAAATGCAACAGAGCAGGGGTTCGACAGTCTAGGTCCGAGCACTTATCTTTTAGGTAGAAGCAACTACCGGGGCGCAGTTAGCTTATCTTCTTTGTCTACTGACTCTAGAGATAGCAAAGTCCCGCATACTAAGATAATATCGCTCGTCCAACCATTTCCAGGAGGCTAGGACCGGGTATCGTTTGTCCCATTTAGCAAGATGCCGAAGGTAACACTGGTCTGATCTGTAACGCACAGCTGACCCGAGGGTCCCTGCTTAGGCAGTTACATTGCTTCGGCAGTATGGTGGGTATATCCCATGCCTTAGCCAGCACTATGGATTGTTACTCCCATAGTTACTGTCTGATCGAGTGTGCGTACTGTCTCCACACTGGGCAGCTAACCCAGTTGCTAAGACATAGTATTGTAGCATGGACTATTGTGGGGTTTTCACCCGGCTATGTTGAGCCATCCGCTAACTCATCAGTTAGACATCCTCAGGGGTGTTTCCTTATCCGCTGACCTTTGTCAGTGGTAAGCCTGGGAGACTAAGCCGGACATACCTCATACGTATGCTAAGGGGAAACCCCTAACAAAAAGGAAGTCCAGATCATACTAGGACTCTGGAATTTCTACCGAAGATTCATCAAAGGATATGCCGGAATAGTCGCCCCTATTACTGACACGCTAAAAGAAGACGGGAAGAATTTTGCATTTGGGGAAGCCCAGAAAGCAGAATACTATAAAATATGCATACTATTTTCTCAGGAGAATACACCAATTCTTAGACATTACGAGGAAGACAGACCGGCAATAATAGAAACTGATGCATCAGATTACGCAATGGGCGCAGTTTTATCGCAGAAATTCGAAGACAGTAAAATACACCCAATAGCATTTATATCAAAACAGTTCTCACCGGCGGAAATTAATTACCAAATATACGATAAAGAAATGCTAGCTATTGTATACGCAATGAAGCAATGGCGATGCTACTTAGAAGGAGCAATCCACACAACTACAATCTTTTCCGATCATATGAACTTACAATACTTCAAAGAAACTAATCATCTAAACTGACGGCAAGCCAGATGGGCTGAAATACTCCAAGAATATAACTTCAAAATAGTCTATCGGAAGGGTTCACGAAATGGAAAAGCAGACGCTTTATCACGATGCCCGGAGTTCATCGCTAGAGAGGGGAGCACAACATCAACCAACAATAAACCTCTACTTGGACCAGAATATTGGGCACAGATAGGAACACTCAAAGTCGAAGAAGACGAAGAAGACGAAGCAGAACTAATTCTGGCAGGATTTTCGGTAATGAAATTAATACCTGAAATACAACAACGATTTAAAGAAGACATTATAAAAGATACAGAGTATCAGGAAATATGAACGAAAATCGAACAGAAGGACCAGAAAACCGACGAGCGGTTTGGAATGGACGAAGAATGAATGTTAGTATGGAAAGACAGGTTATACGTACCAGTTGGGTTTAGGAAGAAAATATCAAAGAAAGAACACGACTCAAGAATAGCAGGACATTTCGGAAGAGAAAGAACGATGGAACCGATTACCAGAAATTTCTACTGGCCAAATTTGGAAGACGACGTCAGAGCCTATTGCAATGAGTGCGACTCATGCCAAAGAACGAAAAGTCCACGACACGCAAAGCGTGGGCTACTACATCCACTCGAACTACCATCATCACCTTGGACATATATATCAGTCGACTTAATTACCGACCTACCCGAGTCAAACGGGAACAAAAACATAAAGGTAGTAGTCGATAGGTTCACGAAGATGGCACACTTCATTCCAACAGCAAAAAGAGAATCATCAGTAGTAGCGAGATGATTTCTGGAAAATGTTTGGAAATATCATGGACTACCTCTAGATATAGTATCGGATAGGGATGGAGTATTCACTGGACATTTCATCGCAGACTTATACGAATTCCTAGGCATCAAACGCTCAATGTCCACAGCCTTTCATCCACAAACAGACAGACAAACAGAATGACTCAACCAAACCATCAAATACTTCCTACGTACTTACTGTAACTACGAACAAGACAATTGGTCCGAAATGTTAGCAATGGCAGAATATGCTTACAACAATTCACACCACGCAGCCACCAAGATGACATCGTTTTACGCTAACTACGGATACGAACCTCGTACTAATTGGCTAACAGATGTTCAATTCAACAACCCAGCGTCTGAACTATATGCTCATTACATGGTAGACGTATACAGAAGTGTGGAGAATCAGTTAGAGAAATCAGGAAAGAAAATGGGAGAATACTATAACAGGAAAAAGAAACCAGCTCCACTGTACAAAGTCAACGATTGGATAATGCTTGACGGAAGAAACATTCGAACCAAAAGACAATGTAGAAAACTGGAGGACAAGCTTTACGGACCTTTTCAAATTTCGAAAGTAGGAAGCAACAAAAGATGGTGTCAACTAAAGCTACCCAACAGTTGGAAGATACACTCAGCTTGTCACGTATCATTGTTGGAACCTTACAGAGGAGAAGTCAAGGAAAGAGTTATACAACCAATCAAAGCAGATAACGAAGGATGGATACTGGAAGCTATAATCGCAAGCGGTCCTACCGACGACAATCATCGAAAACATGTATTCCTAACCAAATGGGAAAATTATACACACGATGAAAATACATGGGAATTCTACGAACACCTTCAAGAAATAGCTCCCGACCTAATTGACAAGTATTACAAAAAGAACCCTGAGATGGAAAAAGACACAAGATGGAAAAAATCGAAAGCAAGGAAAGGACGGAGAAATTCGATGCTATTATGTTAAACTCATACCGCATTGTTTCCCGGAGGTCACTTTTATTTTTTATATAAAATTTTTACTATTAAGGATTAGCTATACCTATAGTATACGCTGTCTGAGTGGTATCTATTGCACGATCACTTCTTATGTTGGGGTACTCTGTTGAGGTCACGAGAGCTTGAGAGGGGGGTAATGTTAAGGTTTTTCCCTTATCATGCGTATGAGGTACATCAGGCTTAGTCTCCCAAGCTCACTTATGTTACACCATAACATAGGGTTGAAGTTACACCCTTGAGGATGTCTACTGATGAGTGAGCGGAAAGCCCAACATAGCCTGGTGAAATTCCTACAATATTCCATGCTCCAATACCGAGTCTCAGCTTCAGAAATGCAATCTGCAGGTAGAGATAGTACACACGCTCGATCTGACAGTAACCATGGGGTGATTCCTTTGGTGCTGGCCAAGGCATGGGACATACCGAACCATACTGCCGAAGCAAACGCAACTGCCTTGCAGGGACCTTACTGTCAGCTGTGCGTTGCGAATCAGACCAGTGTTACTTCATATCAAACCAATACTGGGATAAAAAATGAACAAGCGATATTATCTTAGTATGAAGGACTTTGCTATCTTCCGAGTGAAATATTCAATGGAGATAAGCTAACTGTGCCCCGGTAGTTAACTCTATCTAAAAAGATAAGTGCTTGGACCTGGACTGTTGGACCCCAGCTCTGTCACACTATGTGTGATAACTGAGAGAGCGCACCAACCTACAGGGAACATGGATAACACGCGATGACACCAGGTACATGGCAAAGTATGGGTTGGTAGCTCATTAAACCTATGATCACTATTCCACTCATAATGACGAAAGATAACTAATACAAAGTAATGGTCCAATATGTGTGTCAGCAATGGCGCCATAAGCGCAGGATAACCTTTGGGATGCATGGTGGGGGCTTACGCACCCACACATTGTCAAACGGAACTCTCCACAAATTATCTACCGAGATCGGCTATGAAGCAACGATCGGTGAAAATGTGAACACTCACTCTGGTGGACTAAGTGTTATGGAGATAGTACTATACACACAAATCATAGTGATTAGAGAAGTACCGTCATACCTCACTGGTATACCTCTGATGGGAAATGCTCACCTATAAAAGACATCATAAACCTACTGTTTAAGCACAACGATCAAGCTCTAGCAACAACCACAGTCAGAACAACAACAGCGGAAAACCACCTGAAATATTATTAAGTTTTTACCTTAAGAATATCTATTATCCATGCCCGAATACGCCTGTGAAGACATTATCATCTATAACGCTGCATACCTTCACAACTGTTGCCAAACTCTTACCCACTTCCGATTTGTCTTTGAGTATTTAAGGCACAACAACCTTGTTGACGACTACGTCTACTATTGCGCAACTGGCGAGTACCCCTCGCAACACGACTTCGACGAATCCTCAGAAGATTACCTTCAGGATTCATACGACTATTAAATAGGTAGCGGCCGTGCTCTTATGACAGTATACCTACACACCCCACCATGACTATGATGAGTCACTTTCGAGATCCACATCTTCAACTTCGTCTTAGTTGTCAAAATCAGATTGTATCGACATCGAGTACAGCGATACCGATCTGCATCGACACATACCAGAGCACCCCAGTAACAAGGAAATCATGCATTCAATGATCGTTGTCTGTAGGTCCACTTGCGATTATAGCTTCTGATATTCATTCTTCGTTATCCGCCTTGACTGGGTGAATGATACATTTTTTTATATTTCCTCTGTATGGCTCCATTAAGAATACGTGAAAAGCATGATGTATTTTCCAAGTGTTTGGTAGCTTTAGTCAGCACCATCTTTTATTGTTCCCTCTTTTGTTGATTTGGGAAGGTCTGTAAAGTTAATCTTGGGGTTTTTGACAATGTCATCTTGAATGAATGTCTCTTCCATCATGTATTACCCAGTCGTCAACTATATACTGTGGGGCTGGTTTTCTTTTTCTATTGTAGTATTTTCCCATTTTCTTTTCGCTTTTTTCAAGTTGATTTTCTAAATTGCGATACACATCAATCATGTAATGAGCATTTAGTTCCAAGGTGGGGTTATTGAATTGAATTTCTGTAGGCCAATTAGTGCGTGGTTCATAACCATAGTTGGAGTAGAATGGTGTTATTTTGGGGGTCGCATGTTTTGAATTATTGTATACGTACTCTGCCATTGCTAGCATTTCGGACCAATAGTCTTGCTCGTAGTTGCAATAAGTATATAGGTAGTGTTCAATGGTTTGGTTTAGTTGTTCTGTTTGGCCATCAGTTTGTGGGTGAAAGGCCATTGATAAAGATTGTTTGATTCCCAGAAACTGATATAAATCTGCAATGAAATGTTCAGTAAATACTCCGTCTCTGTCTGACACTACATCTAGAGTTAGTCCATGGTATTTTCAAACATTTTTCAGGAATAGTCAAGCTACTATTGTTGATTCTCTTTTTGCCGTTGGTATAAAATGAGCCATCTTGGTGAATCTGTCAATTACTACCATTATATTTTATTTCTGTTGGATTCTGGTAAGTCGGTAATGAAGTCTACCAATATGTACATGCATGGTGATGATGGTAGTGTGAATGCGTATAATAATCTGTATTTGGCATGTTGTGGACATTTTGTCCTTTGGCATGAGTTGCAGTTATTGTAATAAGCTTCAACATCGTCCTCTAGTTTAGGCCAGTAGAAATTTCAGGTAACGAGTTCCATTGTTCTGTCTCTTCTGAAATGTCCTGTTATCTCTGAATCGTGTTCTCGTTTTAGTATTTCCTTCATAAAACCTTCTGGTACGTATAAGCTTCCTTTCCAAACCAACATTCCGTCTTCATCTTTTTCTAACCTTTCATAGATGTTTTCTTCCTTGTTTTTCATCGTTCTGAATATTTTTTGATATTCTTCATCCTTTGACACTTCCTCCTTCCATTGTTTTTGTATTCTGGGTGTTGGCTTTATTACTGAGAATCCTGCCAATTTAATTTCTTCTTCATCTTTTTTGAAGTTTACTGCCCCTATTTTTGTCCAATATTCAGGTCCACGTAAAGGTTTGTTGTCTGTGGAAACCGTACCCCCCTCTCAAGCAATGAACTCTGCACATCGTGATAAGACATCTGCTTTGGCATTGTGTGAAGATTTTCGATAGACTCTTTTGAAGTTATAATTTTGTAGCATCTCGGTCCTGCTGGCTTGTCACTTATTCAATCGGTGGGTTTTCTTAAAGTATTCTAGCTTCATGTGGTCGGAGTAGATGGTTGTTGTATGAATTGCTCCATATAAATAGCATTGCCATTATTTGATTGCTTAGACAATGGCTAAGATTTCTTTGTCGTATATCTGATAGTTGAGTTCCGCTGGCAAAAACTGTTTGGATATCAATGCTACTGGGTGTAGCTTGCCATGTTCGAATGTCTGAGATAAAACTGCGCCCATCGCATAATCAGATGCGTCGGTATCTATCATTGCAGGTCTATCTTTCTCGTAATATCTAAAAATGGAAGTGTTTTCCTGAAGAAAACAGTATACGTATTTTATAGTATGCTGCCTTTGGGGCTTTCCCAAAAACAAAGTTTTTTCTGTCTCGTTTTAACGTATGTGCGATGGGGGTAACTATTCCAGCATATCTCTCGATGAACATTCGGTAAAAGTTCAAGAGTCATAATATGATACGAATTTCTTTCTGTGTTTTCGGCATTAGCTAACTAGTTATTGCTGTGCTTCTGCTTGGTGCCATTTTCAATCCTTTTCAACTGAGCAGAAATCCCAGAAATTCAACCCCTTTCTGATCGAATTCACACATGTCAATTTTGACTACTAACTGGTTGTCCTGAAGAATCTGTAGTATTCTTCCGACGTATTTGTGGTGTTCCTTCTTGGTTCCTTTGGTTGCTATCATGATATCGTCAATGTAGCAAACAGTAACATTGTCATCTTTCCCCAAAAATGGTTTTAAGATACCGTTCATCCAGCTCTGAAAAGTTGCCCGTGTAATGGTTAATCTGAAAGGCATTACAGTATATTCGTAAGAACCGAACTTTGTTCCGAAAGCAAATTTCCATTCATGTCCTTTTGCTATTCGAATTAGGTGATAATTTGACTTCATATCAAGCGTTGTTATATAGGTAGCTCCCTGCATTCTGTTCTGTAGTTCGTCCATTCATGGTAGAGCTGATTTGTCTTTTATTGTCCAGTCATTTGAACGTTGGTAGTCTACACAAAGATTCAGGCCACGGCCATTAGATTTTGGCATGAATGGACTAGGGCTACCTGTTTGTCCCTGAGATGGTTGTATTTTTTCTTCTTTTATCATTTTGAGAATGTATTCCCAAAGCAATCTTTTTTCTTTTCTTGACAGTTGATAAATAGGTTCCACTGATACTTGATCATGTGCTGTTGTTCAGTTGATTTCCTGATCGTGAAGTCCATGTTTGGGTAGGTTTTCAAATTCGTATGGATCGAACAAGATTAGCCACTTGTCATATTGCGGTGGGAATTTTTCGGCTCGTTGATTTGTCGCACTGACTATTATTGACCCAATAATAATTGCATCGTTTTGTGAAATTACTTTGTCGTCATAAGTGATTTTTCATTCAAGATATTGTTTACCGTGTTTTTAGCATTTATTCCCACACTCCGTAAAATCAAGGTGACTATCGATCATTCCTTGTGCTTTGTGTTTCTCCAGGTACCATGCTGGTATTGAAGCATCATAACTTGTTTGCATTATCACAACTTTGAAGGTTTCGAGTGATCGATGATTTCCGAATGCTAATTTTTGTGGGATAGTATGCAGTCCTGGAAGACTTACATTATTTCCCCCAAAATCCTTGGCTCTAATTTTGTTTTTTCTTCATACCCCAGATATCATGAATCCTTTCGCACATTCCGGTGATATGGTATAAGATGTGGATTCTAGATCCAATATTATATAAACAGGAAATTGCTTTCCAGGTTGTCATATCAGGGTGCAGCTCTGCAGGCCGCTCCTGTAGTTAGCTTTGGCGGGACTTCGACTGTATCACCAATAACATTCACTTCTACACGTACAAAAGAGTCCCTTTACCCACATCGGTAGCAATATTCAACTTCTGACAGCTTCATAAGCATCAGAAGTGATCAAAAAGAATGTACGATGGTTGATTCACACGATTTACCTTCGAAGCAGTGGAATGCCGGCTGCTCGGAGGCTTTGCACGCGCCCTCCGACTTCATCACCATTGCTGCTACGTACGACCCACACGACATGCAGGATATCAGTTTTAAGAACAAATTCGACCAAGCCCAGTCAATTAGATTGAGCAGCATGTTCGCTACCTTGGCCACTGCGGGCTTTGAACCTGCAGAACTTCGCAGGGCAGAATACGTTACGGAATGAAAGAACATCATCAACGACAGCCCAGGGCACTTGTCTGATCAAGCAATCAACTGGATCAAGGCTATGGAGGACATCCAGATAGAAATCATTGACACTGGCCTATTGGAGAGTCTCGAACAAGCCGAAAATTTCTCCAAGGTTTGCAAACTCAACAAAAGCTTAGCTGGTAAAGTTAAGGAGTTGGAAATCAAGGATTCAGGGCTCGGTTTCGAGGGTTCAGGGCTCGGGGTTCTAGGGGTTATAATATCCCAGAGCCGGAAGGTTCAACAGTCGAAATTAACCTGTAGCTAATGAAACGAAGACTGAACGCAAGCGATTTGATCCAGGATCACCGAGTGTGAAAGAAGTGAAAGCTGAAGCTAATAGTTCAATTTATGGATGAGAGAACGAGTGAAGAGGGACACTTATTCTCCACTGAACGCCTGGCTTATATATAGTAATTCCCTCATTCATAATACATTCGAACTGCTGCGTTTCTTTATACACTGCTTTTGCACAATTCTGTCATTTCCCTGATTTGGGACCTGATTTAGGTCTCGTCATGTTTTAGCCTCCACTCGAAACTTGATTCCGTCCTCATTGTGCTTTAGCTTCCGTTCGAAACCTGATTTCATTCATGTCGTGGTTTAGCCTCCACTTGAAACTTGATTTCGTTCACGTTGTGTTTTAGCCTCCTTTCGAAACCTGATATCGTTCTCGTTGTACTTAACCTTTTATATTACTCACCGATCCTGACTCTACCATCAATTGTCACTTAGCACAACCGTGATATTGGAGGCTGCTAAGCCTGTTCAATGACCGAACAAAAAGTTAGCAGCAGCTTACCAAGAAATAGACAAGTTGGAGGAAGAGCTCCGGATTGAGAAGCGTCGCACTGACAAATTGGAGAGACGGCTGGAGAAGTGAAAGTCAGAACCAGAACACACCGCCAACCACACTGCCATCGCACAGCTCCAGCTAGAAAATGATATTCTGCTGCACCAAGTCAAAAGTCTCGCCTCCAAGAGAAGCGAGCTTGAATCTAAGTTTAGAGCTTTCGAGTGCGTCATTCAAAGACTTACAACTAACCAAGTAAATGCGACTCCAGCATCCAATGTCTTCTCCAAATTGATCCCACCCTGAACCGGAAACTGTGGCTCCTTCGATCCGACCCCTGGCCCGTCAGGAAGCCGTGGCATCTCCATCAAGTCGTCCAACCTTCCGACATATGATGGCAAACGAACCCTGGATGATGTCACTGCATTTTTGTTTGCTTCGGAATGACACTTGAAGAATGCAGCCCAAGCCATCAGATGGATCAGTACTACAGATTGGGGAGAGCAAGCAGTGCTACAGCTGAAAGGCAACGCAGCAACCCTGGCCATGCATCTTTTCCCAATAAGTATGCCTATCAAATGGTCCACCTTTTGCACAGAGTTGAAAGCTAAGTATATTCCATTCAATGCCTTGGATTTGGTCAAATGCGAATGGGAGGAGCTGAGCCTGAGGACAGGAGGATGCATCACAGAGTTAAACAAGCATTTCCGTCACCTCTGTTCAAAGTTGGACCCGCACCAGCCGATGCCAGCCAAAATATTTGCCGATGCTTATGGATACAAAATTGAAAAGGGCAACCATGCAGTTTACAAAGACTTAGTTCGGTATATTGGTATGCGCGATAGGACTCCAACCCTTGAGCAGCGCATGGAGCATCTTGCTGCATTGGATACGTCTCTCAACAAATCTCAACCTGCAAATGGCTCCAACGCGAACACTAGTACAACCATGAAAGCCTCAGCCAAAAAATGAAATCCAAGAAAGACAATACAACTGGCACAACTGGCACAGCCAAAGATAACGGTTTAACCTGTTATAACTGCAGTCAGATAGGCCATATCTCTCGCTACTGCCCAAACCGCAACTTGATGAAGAAGTTACTCGAGCAAGCTTTGGTCAGCAAAGATACCCCAAAAGATATGTCTGGCCACCTGTACAAAAACAAAAAAGAGGAAGGTGCGTTGACCAGTGGAAAAGAAAGTGGTAGGCTCACCGAGGAGAAGGAGATCAAGCAGGAGTCGGACAATAGGGCGGAAAGCAAGTTGGTGAGTCTTTCCGATTCGGACACTGAGACGGGAAAAGTCAAAGAGGTCAGTAGCTGTGGCTGTACCTTCCATAAAAACCTTATCATGTACGGTATTGTCAAAAAACGGTGGCATGCATGTGCCAGACAATCAATTCAAATTTTTCACAGGTTACCACCACTGGAAAGTCAGTAAACTGGATGATGCAGTGGTCAATCTGCTAAGGTTTAATGGCAAACTACAATATCAAACAGAGCGGGGATGGTGGATCAGCAAGAAAGCAAGAGTTGTGAAGAACGATGGTGTGTCAGAGAACTATATTGGTGGGAAGTTTCTTGATGAGCTGAAATGTCAAGGAGCTGCCCTACATATAAAAGATGCGGGATGGATGATTGTGGAGACCGCCAATGTCAATACAGAGAACGGTATAGAGAAACACCAACAAGTGAAATTGACACAACAACTTGGCTTGTCATATATCTAAGAGGTAGAACTTACGGTCTATGACGTCAAAGGCTTTAATACTGTTCTGGGCAAAAGATAGATGCGCAACATAAATGGCAGTTATCAAATCGACCATGACAGTAATGAGATGTGTATCGCTGATAACCTCTGGGAGGAATAGGAGAACGGCCAAGTTCACTACTTACCGGGCTTACGCCCCTTGGACGTCAACGTAAGTATAGTGAAGCATGCCACATTCATGGGCATCCACCTCATACAGAAGACAGAACTGAAAAATGTATCGGCTCGCCTGTTGCAATGGGCTGTTTTGATCAAAGTGTACTACCATGGAGATGGCGACACCAATCCCACGGACAGGCCACCATGGCAGTTTCAAGAAATGTTGAGAGAATTCCAGGGCTTCTGTGGTGAGCCGACTAATGCAAATTCACAGAAAGGAAGGCAAGTTGATTTCGAAATTGAAACTGACCTACATGGCAAAATACCATTCCGCTCACCATATCACATCTCTCCATACAAAGAAGAGAAGCTTCAGAGTCAGATATAGCAGGCGATTTGCTGCGGTTAGATTCAGCCCTCTCGAAGCAATTGTTGCTCACCACTATCATTTGTGCCAACACCTGACTGTACATTGTGTATGTGCATTGATTATCACGCAGTACATGCCATATCTGTCAAGGACCGTTATCCTCTCCCACACATTGAGAATATACTCAACTCCACGCATGGCTCCTGCTGATTCACTAAATTGGACTTGACAGCCAGTTATCATCAAATTTGCATCGCAGCAGCTGATAGACAAAAGACGGCCTTCACCACTGAATTTGGCTTATATGTGTGGCGAGTCCTTCCGTATGGCCTGGCGAATATACCGCGCCAAATCATGCCCATGATGAATGGCATTCTAGAGCCAATGAAACAAAAGTTCATGGTCGTATACCATGATGATATAATGATCCACAGTCGTACTCTGGCGGAACACGTTGAACATGTCCACCAGGTGCTGACTTTGCTAGCGGAACATGGTTTGCAGGCCAAATGTGCAAAATATGTCTGGGCGTGTTAGAAAGTCGACTTCTGTGGCATTGATATCAACAAGGACAGCATCCACGCCCAGGAACATAAAACCCATACGGTCATGGATTGGCCCCTATCTCAAAACATTAAGGATATCAAAGGCTTTCTGGGTCTCACCAGTTACAATAGGAAATTCATCGAACAATACGCTCACATCGCCATACCATTGTACGCCATTTCCACCTCTTCAAAAGATAAAGGTAACGTTGGGCAGCAATGCGGAGAGCCGAGGAATGTCATTCGCTCTTTATTTGCCTGGGACAAGGAATGCCAGCATACTTTTGACACCCTCAAAAGGCACTCTGCAATGCCCCTGTTTTTTGCTCTACTGTACCCCAAAGCAAAATATTCCCTTCACATCGATGCCAGCCAATACGGGTTGGGCGTGGTGCTCTCCCAGATACAGCACAAGGCGGAGAAAGTACTGGGTTATTTCAGCTGCAAATTATACAATGCAGAGACACGATACCCTGCGTATGACAAAGAACTCTTGTGCATTCGAGATGCGATATTATACTGCAAGTTCAATCTACACGGGGCCAAGCAGCCATTTGTGGTACATACGGACCATGTGACCTTATGTTGGATCCTCACACGACCACATCTCACCTTTCGTCAGATGGACATCCTGACAGTTCTCCAGAATTTTGACTGGAAGGTCAACCATATCCCAGGAATCAAGAATCACATTGCGGATGTATCATCTCGCCGCCCGGACTGTTGAAGTGAGCGTTACAATCTAATGGCACTTGAAGTCACGGCGGCCGGAGAATGAATTGAAGATATCAAGGTGGGCATAATTGATGACGAATGGTTCAAGCCTATCGCATATTTCTTGGCTAACCCGAATCAGCGCCCTCTGCCACCCACTGTATCGACCATGGAGCGCAAATTATGGGTGTCAGCACAACGTTGCTATTTGGAGGAGAATGGCCTACTGTGGTTACGTGAAGATTTGAAAAAGAAAGAGGCAGAGAAAAATTTAGTGGCAAGAAAGAAGGGTGAAGAAGAAGAAACAAAGATAAAAGAGAAGGAGGAAGTAGAGGGAGAAAATGACACAAGGGCAAGAAAGAAGGCCAGCGAAGAAACAATAAGGGCAACAAATTTGGAAGAAGAAGGAGAGGCAAAGCAGAATGCTGAGAGAGGTCAGCTGTATATTCCAAAGATGATGCGGCGACAAATTCTCTATGAGGCTCAGGACATGCCAGTGGGGGGACACTTTGGTGCAGATCAAACATACTTACACATGAAAGACACATATGTCTGGAAGAATATGTGGCGTGACACCCAGCATTATGTCGCGGGTTGCAACTTATGCCATCGAACCAGCCACCAGAGCAGGAAACCCATGGGCCTCCTGCAACCACTTCCTATGGCCAAAGGCCACTGGCAGAGAATCAGCATTGACTTCACCACCGATTTGCTGACCTCAGAAAATGGCCACGACTGCATTGTAACTTTTGTCGACCATATGACCACGAGAGCACATTGGCGAGCCTGTGAAAAAACGATCAACGCCCAACCCTTTGCGCGCATGTTCATCGACGATATCGTCTGCCTACATGGAGTGCCACAGGAGTTTGTACCAGCTCGCGATGTACGCTTCACAGCCGACTACTGGAGAGAGATTATGAGAATTCTGCGGACAAAGCAGCTCATGTCAACAGCGTTCCACCCAGAAACTGATGGTCTTTCAGAAACTTGAAACAAGACAGTCGTACGTTATTTGTGAGGTTTCGCAACTCATGATCAGGCAAATTGAGACGATCACCTCCAATTGGCAGAGCATGTTTACAACTCCTCCATATATCGTTCGATGACACAGACACCTTTCGAACTCAATCCAGGTCATGATCCTCTATCGCCGCAGGACTCGATTGCAGATCTCCAAACGCCTCAGGCCAATGAATGGGTGAAGACCTTGTAAGGCCATGAATTCGTCAAACGTCTACAGGGTATTTTGGGAGTCACCAGGGATGAGCTCCGCGATGCTCAGGATCAATAGCTTGCCGAAGCCAATAAGTTACGAAGCCCAATCGACTACACAATTACTGCCAGTGCGAAGATATGTTTGGATATGAAGGATCTGCCAATCACTTATGCCAACGTCAACCCTATATGCCGAAAACTGGTACATCGTTTTATCGCCCCATATGAGATCCTCAGAATACGTGGGAACGCTATCGAATTGGCCCTTCCAAATGACATGATGATCTATGATACAGTCAATGTCAGCAGGTCCAAAATTGACTCCACGGATAATTCTAGGATTGTATGGTGCCTGCCACCTCCTATGGTACGGACAAGCCATGCGGAAACGAGTTATGTCATCAAATCAAACGCAAATCACTGGTCAAGATCTGATGGAACAGGCTGGGAATACAAAGTGAAATGGAAAGGTTGGGACGAGAAGAATAACACATTGGAACCAGAAGAGAATATGGCAAAAGCAAAAGAGATAGTTGAGCAGTATTGAAAGGAATTAGGTGGGCAGCCAAAGACGAAGAGAAAAGTAATGATAAAGCTGGCATGAGAACAAAGTTTCTTTTGGAAAGGGAGTTTTGTGTATTTATTTGTTTGTTTCTCAGTCGAAACGGCGAGACGGGAAACCGGTTATCTTGTTCATGTGGATGGCTGAGACTTCGTGGAGGTATGTTTGTTTTTGATCATGATGTTTGGATTCTTCGAGAGGTTTCTGGAAGATGATTGGAGAAGGTTGTGGTGCAGGTGGTCATGTTAGGGGGCGGCTCTGCGGGCCACTCCCGTAATTAGCTTTGGTGGGACTTCAGCTGCATCACCAATAACATTCACTTCCATACGTACAAAAGAGTCTCTTTACCCACATGCTTACTTATTCCTGTATCATACTCATAGTCTATAAAAAACTGGTAAATCGGTCTTTTTTTGATTCTTGTCTGTAGAATGTTATGTAATTTCTTGACTTCATAAATGTCACTGTTGTGCTGAGTGACGATCGATAGTAGAGTAATGCTCGGTGAGTAATATTAAAGGTTAACCACGACAAGAATGAAATCAGGTTTCAAATGGAGGCTAAAGCATGACCAGAACGAAATCAAGTTTCAAGTGGAGGCTAAAGTACGACGAGAATGAGATCAGATTTCAAACGAAGGCTAAAGCGCGATAAGTACGAAATCAAGTTTCGGATTAGGGAAATGACGGAACTGTGCAAAAGCGGTGTACAAAGAAAGCAGGAGTCGGGATGTATTATAGAACTAGTGAATTGCGGTATATAAACCAGGTGTTTGGTGGAGGATAAGTTTCTTTCTTCACTCGTTCTTTCATCTATGAAACAATTAATTAGCTTCGGCTTTCACTTCTGTAACATTTGGCGATCCTGGATTGATTCTCTTGTGTACATTCATTGTTTCTTCAGCTACAGGCTATTCTTGACTCCGAGCTTCCTGTTCCTAGGTTTTATAAACCCTAGAACCCCGAACCCTGAAACCTCAACACCCAGCCCTGACACCTTGACAGAAAAACAAATCTAAAATTGATTCTACCAGTTATATTCTTGTTTTATGTGCCGTTATCCTCACTATTTAGGTTTCTATTATTGTCATCGCATTTGCAATACGTCATGCAAAGTTTTTAAATCAGCAAGCAATTTCGAAAATAGATTGGTCATCCAATCTTACTGGAGATACATGTGTATATCTTGCTTGTAGACTTTTCGATGACCTATGAACCCAGATATTGTCGGCAACCAGTACCACTTCTAAATATATGAACAAGGACGAAAGTACCTGCGACTGTATTTATTTCTGCTACTGTTCAGAAGAAAAAGAAGACCTAGACCACGATTATTCAAACCCAACTATTCACTGCAACTGCGGAGCAATTCAGAATTGGGCCGAAATACCCACCTGCAACTGCAGCATAGAGGAATTTGATACCTGTTTTGATTGCATCGAGAAACGCAATAGTATTCTTTGTTCACTGTGGACCCTCGGTCTCGTAACCCTTATGCCTTGGTTTCTAACCAGGCATTGAATATGCGGGAATCCGAACAGCTGTGGTTCCTACGATATTCCTTGTTCCAACAATTGCTGGATTTACTTGCCAAACAATAAGTGGGAACAAATCTGTGATCAGTGTATAGAGGAAGAACGTTTACTAGGTTTTGATATCAACAACTACCTTCATCAATCACCCTTCAATGATGCAAGTAGCCATGTCAAGCAGCAATATGAGCAAAGGGGCTCAATATATCGAGATTGCAAGAGTTGATCAAGATATAATAGCATGAATGATATTGGTGGATTTTACAAAGCTGAATCAACGAAATGCTCTGACAATGGCCAACGAAATAAAGGACTATATAGCAGGCATGGCTGGAGCACCAGCACCTCAAATCGAGAATCAAATAGAGCGATGAAACGAACAAGTCACCACCCAAGCAGTAAACATTGAGGCAGCCCAAGAACGAATCACGGAGTTGTTAAAAGATGGGGAAAACCTCGAACAAACAAGGCAAACACAGACAAGGAATTGGCATTAACACATCAAAGAATCAAGGACTTGCAACCAACAGTACCTGCCTGTACACACGGAAATTTACAAACCAAAGTTACCGAATTAGAACAATGACTAGCAACCAGAGCACCAGAAGAGACGCAAAATCTCAGACAGGGATTAGAGGAAACAGATGAACAGTTGAGGATCTGTGGAGAAGAAAGAAAGAAATATCGGAATCAGGTCAGAAGAGTGCTCGTACTCGTGGGGAATGGTGGTAATGGTAGCGGAAATAGGAAACATAAAGGCAACAAAATTCTCCGATTATTGGGAACAGATAGGGGAGCACTCCAAGAATGGATGGCACAGTTAGCAATGAAAATTGCAGATGAACTAACACGACTCTTCGTCAAGCAGTCCAAAATGCCATATGCAGCAAATCGACTAGAAGACATAGCATTAAATCAGATCTAGCTATACATCAGGAGAATCATGGATAATCTCGACCTTCCATCGTTGGAAATATTAATGGACCTATTACAGCTAGCCTTCGGTGATCAAGACATACGAGCCACCGCCAATCAAGAACTCCTTAAGCTTCGACAAAAAGACTGAGAATTCTCTCAGTATTGAACAGAATTTCAACGATGGATGCCGGATATCGATTGGGACAAAGCAGCACAAGTACATGTGCTAAGACAAGGATCATCTGAAGAATTGAAAGATTTATTACAATATTGCGACATTCCGGAGGACTTTACAGAATTTGTCAAACTCTGCTCAAAGAGAGATTCACAGATCCACACTGGAGCTGCGGAAAAACAATCAGGAAGATGGACAGCAGGATTCAGGGAGTCTGAAACTGCGAATGCCAGCACACACATCCCATCAACCTCACAATCAGCTTCTGCAAAAACAGTGGCAGGATTTCATGGCCCCGCCCCGATGGATCTCTCAGCAGTCAAAAGGAAGAGAACTACTCCAAAAAAAAGCAAGCGAAAAAGGGAAGGAAGACTTTGTATGTACTGCGGGAATAGCAGGCACTTCGCAGCAAGTTGCCCAAAGAAATTGAAAGCAGCATCAGGACGGATGGAAGTAACATCATTTGAAAAAGCAAGAAATGAAATGGACGCAGATTCGGAAACAGGAAAGGAAGTCGAGTCGGAAAAAGTTTTGGCCAGTTCAATAAGGATGGCCATTGTGCTGGGCACAAATCTCCTTTGTCTACAGTTGTTAAGTCTCGTTTTGGAATTTCGCACTTTTCAATTAGTAGCGCAGAAATCAAGGAGTCCTTAATGGAAAGCAAGCATCTTGTTGTGAAACATTCGCTGAAAATCGGAGACAGGTCAATCGATACAAATGCTGTCATTGACTGCAGAGCCACAGGAATAGCATTTGTGGACAAAGATTTTGTTTGCCATGATCAATTAGAAGAGAAGGAATTAAGATAATCAAGAGAGTTGGAGGTTATCGATGGAAGGCCCATCAAATCAGAAACTATCACGACCATGGCCAAGTTAAATATAGGAATACGATCGCATCAGGAGCAATTGCCAGCGTTCGTAACAAAATTCGGGCATTATCTGATTGTACAAGGATTGCCATGGCTACAACTTCACGACGTAACAGTAAAATTCCAGGCACGCAGGATCCACTTCGAAAGCAGCTACTGCCAACAGCATTGCCAACATCATTCGAACGTATGGCTAAAGGGCAATCACATGGAAACAACAGAAGCAGATCTGGAAAGACTGAAAGTGAATATCTGCACAGTAGCAGCATCACCTTGCATGAGAAGAATCAGAAGGGAGAAACTCAAGGTTTACGCCATCTCACTGTACAAAATCAACCAGACCTTCGGAATAAAGCATCCACAAGAAAAGTCCCTCAAAGAAGTCATCTCCAAGGAATAGCACCAGTTTCTACCCCTGTTCAGCAAAGTAATTGTCCAGGGTTCAAGGCTCGGAGTTCTAGGGGTTATAAAAACAAACTAAAACAGAGATATTGTGCGGTGATGCAGTGATCGCGGGTACTGCGTAACAAGCAAGAGACTCGAAATCCGGAATCACAGAAGTGAACAAAGGTTGGTGCCGAAGCTATTGATTGTTTTGTAGACTAGAGAACGAGTGAAGAACCAATCTATCCTCCGCGAATCCAGCATCCTTATATACCGTTAACGCGACCGTCGTCACCTTTACTCACTCGTTCCAAAATACATCCTAACTCCACCCATCTATGTACGCAACCCTTCCAGTCCGCGGCCTACGCCATAACCATCACGCCATACTTACAACGCAACCAACAAAACCTGATTCCTTCCCATAAAACCTGATTCCTTCCCACAAAACCTGATTCCTTCCAACGAAACCTGTTTTCCTTCGTATTCCCTTTTCCCTTCATCGAACCTTACTCCCTTTTCGATTATCACTTGACACAACCGTGACAGTAGCTCCCCCTCCCACATGCTAAGTTCCTACGAAGCTGTTGATCCGGCCTTGCCAGGTTGTTCCGCATGGAACACGTCGATTGCTTGAAGACCATCCACGTTAACCGCCGGTTCCCAGCTTTGTTCATCGTAGCCATTCCACTTGACCAGGTACTGCAACTGTCGTCGAAACATCCTCGAATCGTTGATGCGTTCCACATCGTATTCTTCTTCTCCGTTCACGATAACTGCGGGTGGTGCTGATTCGATTGGCCCTGGCAAAGGGTCTTCCGATACTTTGGTCAAGCGGGAGATTGGTTGTACTGGGTGGATGTGGAGGTCCTTAGGTAATTGTAATCGATAAGCCCATGGACTAATGACCTCCGTAATCTCGTATGGTCCCAGGCGTTTCCAGTCAAGCTTCTTGCTGGGTCGTTGTGTTGTAATCTTCCTGGCATCCATCCAGACTCGATCCCCAGCCGTCATCTGCACTCCCTCTCGTCGGTGCTTGTCCGCTTGTTCCGCTTGAATATCTTGTGCCCGAATTATCTCAGCCTTCATCTGTTGAAAGATATCGTTCATTTTCTGGGAGAGGGTGTTTGCGTTTACTTCCCTGATATCATTCCCATTCTGAATCGGATGTTGACTGAAGGTCATTCTTGGATGAAATCCGTAATTGCCAAAGAATGGTGAGCATCGTGTTGTTTCCGAGGCGTGATTGTTCGAGGCGAATTCTGCCATTGGTAGCCATTGTGTCCAATCGTTCTGTTGATAATTGACGAAGGCCCTAAGATATTGTTCCATAATGGCGTTCATTCGTTCCGTTTGACCATCGGTTTGCGGATAAAAGACAGTTGAAAGCTTTCGTTGAATACCCAGTCTTTCGCAGATGTGTCTCCAGAACTCCGAAGCGAATTGAGGTCCTCTGTCCGATACTATAGTGTCTGGTAAACCATGTAATTTAAACACTTTCGTATGAACATTTCGCCCAGTCTCCTTCCATCTGTATCGTCTCGACATGGTACTAAATGCTTTATTTTCGACAGTCTGTCTACTACTACCCATATGGCATTGTACCCCTCACTTTCTGGTAATCCCACCACGAAATCCATACTTAGATCCTTCCATGGTTGTTGTGGTACTTCCAGAGGTTTGAGCCATCCGTGGATTTTCGATGAGTTGCTTTGCTGCGTTGACATACATGGCAGTTGCGTACGTACCTGTCCACGTCCTTTCTCATTCCTGGCCATTGATAATTGCTTTTGAGGAGTTCAAAGGTTTTTGCTCGTGCTGGGTGTCCTGCTGCCGGTGTATCGTGATGATCCTTTATCAGTTGAAGTTTCTTCGATATTTCTTCGCTGCTGATTACCGTGGCATTGACACACATCCCTCCTGCTATCATGCGGGCAGTCCTTGCACACCCTTTGAACCCAATTCCATAACTCCTCTGAACTGATTTCAGCTGCTTCTCGATTTACTACTTCCGCAAACGCTACCACCAATCCCTTCTGTATTCTTTGATCAATATTTTCTGTTTTGAGCACGATTTGTTGGGTTTTTTCTGCCCCCCCCTTGGAGGAATGTCTCTGGCATTCTGGTAAGTGCATCGGGCTTCTGACCCTGTTTTCCTGAACGGTATATAATCTTGAACTTGAATCTTGATAGGAATTCGGACCATCTTGTTTGCCTTCTATTGAGTAGCTTTGACGTCATGAAGTATTCGAGATTCTTATGATCTGCCAGTATTTTAATAGGATGTACTGACTCTTCGCATTCCGGTCTCCATTGTTCCAGGCTTTTAACGATGGCTCCCAGCTCTTGATCATAGATTTCGTAATTTTCGTCCGCTGGTGTATGTTTCTTTGAAAAGAATGCCACTGGATGGAGGATTCCTTGATCGTCATACTGTGATAATACTCCCGCGGATACATAACTCGATGCGTCGGTTTCCAGGACGATTTCCTTTTCGTAATCGAAATGTGCTAGGACTGGTGCTGTTGTAAATGCTTCCTTCAATTCGGCAAATGCTCTCTTTTGATCGGGGCCCCAGTGAAAAGGTACCAGTTTCTTCGTAAGTTTGGTTAATGGTTGGACCACCCTGCTATAGTTTCTTATAAACCTTCGGTAGAAGTTTGCGAATCCTAAAAACGCTTGAACTTCCTTAAGCTTGCCAGGTGCTTCCCACTCCTTCACTGCTGTCACTTTTTCCGGGTCCATTCTAATCCCATTTACCCCATCTATCAATCCAGGTACTTCACTTCCTGTTGATGAAACTCGCATTTCTCCGCTTTCAGATACAGACCGGCCTCCTTAAGCGTCGTCATTATTGCTCTGACGTGTTCCTTATGTTCCTTTAAATTGTTACTGTAAAGAAGGATATCGTACAGGAATGCCGTGCAGAAGATGTCCAGAAAGGGGCGAAGAGTGTCGTTGATGAATTCCTGAAAGCTAGCTGGTGCATTGGTAAGTCCGAAGGGCATAACGAGGGATTCGAACAGGCCATAACGAGTCCTAAACGCCGTTTTCCATTCATTTCCTTCTGCTATTCAGATCATGTTATAGGTATCTCGGACATCCAGTTTGGTGTACCACTTGGCTTTTGACAACCTAAGCAGGGTTTCCTGGATTAATGGTAATGGATATCGATTTTTTATGGTTGCTTCGTTGAGTCCTCGATAGTCCACACATAGTCGTAAGCCACCATTCGGTTTAGGTGTGAACAACACCGGTGCTCCGCATGGTGATGATGACGATCTGATGAATTCTTTTGACAAGTTTTTTTCAATCCACTCTTTCAGGACCTGCAGTTCTTCTCTTGACAGGCTGTATATTGGTCCGAAAGGTGGGGTGAATCCATCTTGGAGTGTAATCTTATGATCGTATGGTCTATGTGGTGGTAGCCTTTCAGCGATTACTTTATCAAAGAGGGGGAGAAACTCATGATATTCCTTAGGAATTAACTGTTCCAACGGTTTTTCTTGAAGGTCCTTCACTGCTAGGGCCTTGTTGATTTCGTATAAAGTTACCGCGTACACCTTGAGTTTCTCCTTCTTATTCCGTCTCATAAATAGAGCTGCTGCTACGGCGCATATATCCAGTTTTGACCCATCGGACTCTGTTGTTTCCATATGGTTACCCCATACCCATACGCTCGAATGATGTTGACAGTGCTTCTGGCAGTAATCGCTTTCGAATCCTATTTGTTTCTTTTGACATTTGACTGTAACATCATGAAGTTGTAGCCATGGTAATCCAAGTACGATTGGATAATGTCCAAGTTTCGTAACGAATGCTGGTAACTGCTCCTGATGTCCGCGTATGCCTAAGCTTAATTTAGCCATGGTGGTGATGGTTCCTGATTCGATGGGCCTTCCATCTATAACTTCTAATTCTCTTGATTCTCTTAATTCTTTCTCTTGTAATTGATGATGGCGGACGAAATCTTTGTCAATAAATGCTATTCCAGTAGCTCCGCAGTCTATCAAAGCGTGGGTATCAATGATTTTGTCTTCTATTTTCAGTGAGCATTTCACAACGAGATGTTTGCTTTCCATAGAAGACTCTTTTATTTCTGCGCTTGATATAGAAAACTGCGAAATACCAAAACTAGCATTGACTGACAAAGGAGATTCGTTTCCAGCGCAATTGCCATCCTTATTGCACTGGACTAAACTTTTCCCGATTCTACTTCCTTTCCTTTCCCTGTTGTCGAATCTGCATCCCCTTGATTCGTTGCTTTCATAAACGGTGACACTTCCGTTCGTCCTGATGCTGCCTTCAGCTTCCTTGGGCATGATGCCGCGAAATGTCTGCTATCCCCACAGTACATACATAGTCCCCCTTCCCTTCTTCTTTTCCTTTCCTCGGGTGTAATCTTCTTCCCTTTTACTGCCGAGAGGTCCATTGGAGCGGGGCCGTGATAACCTGCAACTGACCCTGCAGGTGCTGTATGGAGTCCTTGAGTTCGTTGGACAGCCCTTTCCGTAGTGCGTCCAATTGTGCATCTTCGTTCCATTTGGTGTCTACTACGTATCTTTGGAAATCCGTGTAATACTGGGAGAATTCGCGGTCTCATTGCCTGAGTTTCTCGAGTTCTCTCTTCGCTGTTGCTGCTCTGTCTTGATCTCCGAATGCTACATCCAGCAGGTCAACTAGGTCTTTCAGGGTATTGAGTTTAACTTCCCCTGAGATTTCGGCACAGTGTGGCATTAACTGTGCCAGAGCCACTCCTTTCAGACATCCAACTGCATACCTCAACTTCTTCTGTTCGTTGTTGAATGCCTTTGGCTTTCCGGCTATCTTCAATGCCAGCTGCACCTTCCACCCTCAAAGTTCCTTCCTATCTTCTCCTGAAAAACTGGTGATATCATTCACCTTCTCTTCTCGCTCTTCCCCTTCTGTTCTCACTCTTGACTCTCCCCCTCTTTCCTCTGTTAACTTCAGAATCCTGGTTACCTGTTGTCGATTTTCTTCTGCCAGGTCCCTAAACTTCTCCATTTGAGCTTGAGCATCTTCCAGATCTTGTTTCAACTCCGCCAGGTCTGGATTTGCTTCCTCCAATGCTTGTTTTAGGATCCGGATTTCTTCAACCAGGTCCCCATGACTGCATGTTTGCGGTGATTCTGTTGTTGCCGCTGCTTGTTGAGTAAGCAGTAATTCCTGCTTCAGATTGTCCCTTTCCTGGACGACTTTTTCTCCTTCTGCCAACAATTCCGATATTCGTACTTCCGCATTCTTCACGGATTGCTGTTCCTTGAGCAATTCGTTCAGTCTGCTGGTCGTTGGTAGTTGGCTTATTGCTTTCAGCCCTTTGTTGATGTCCCCGATGTGCTCCCTGAGCTGTGCTTCGCTCATGGTCTCTGTATTTTTTGTTGCCACAATTTCCAGCTCCATCTGTAAGGCTCCGGTCAACGTGACATCGCGAGTCGATCGTGAAGGTTCTCCGGACATCTTTCTGATGATGTAGAGAGGCGGCCGTGAGGAGGCGAGGTTCTGACAAACAGTCTCTGACTTTGTCTATGTTGTTTTGGATTTGTTGAACTGCCGCTTCGATTTCTGCTTCTAGAAACGGATTGACCATCTACCAGAGGAACACTTCGTGTTTGCTGGGTGTTGTTACGATGATTAGCGGAGTTGGTAAAGGAGCCGGATGTAATTCGCGGTCAACTCCCTTTCCCTTGTTCGCCTTTCGTTCGTTGTAATCAGCCCACGAGATTTGGCTGTCTATGTTCTTCTGTGGTGCCTTGATCGTAGATTCTGATATCGTTGATTGAGCTTCTGCTGCTCTACCGATTGTTGTATGTGTTCCTCCGCAGTTATGTTCGCAGTAGCACGGTTCTTCGTTTTGGCAATCGACGTGAAGACCGTAGTACTTGGTCCAGAAGTTTTTGAATACTGCGTCGTCGATTTGGAGGCCTCCTCCGTTGCTTGCTGCTTCTGTCCAGTAGCTATTCGAGGGAGATACCGCTTGTGGTTCGTCCCAGAAGTATGCTTCCAAACTTTCCTCGGGTTCGTTGAGGATAGCGTCGATGCTATCAAAGGCGTTCAGGGGTTCTTGTTCGAAGAGGTTGAGGGTTCGACCAGCTAGGTCGAAAAAATTGATTCGGGTTTGTTGAGGTTTGTTGCTGTCGTATGCTGGCATCTAAAACAGCGTGGATCCTTCTCGTCAATGTTTCCACAGGCACACAACACAGGAGTGTCTCCAAAAGCTGTGTACTGTGAGCTTATTTTCGAAGTTTCCAACTGATTTAAACACGGAGCAAAGGGAGTTGCAGGGTCTATGGCAAAAGTAACAACCGCTTTGATGAGAGTAGCGGCCCATATACTAAAATATAACCAGTAGAATCGATTATAGACTCGTTCTTCTGTCAAGGGTTCAAGGCTCGGAGTTCTAGGGGTTATAAACAGAAACTAAAACAGAGATATTGTGCGGTGATTCAGTGATCGTGGGTACTGCGTAACAAGCAAGCGACCCAAAATCCGGAATCACAGAAGTGAACAAAGGTTGGTGCCGAAGCTATTGATTGTTTTGTAGACTAGAGAACGAGTGAAGAACCAACCTATCCTCCGCGAATCCAGCATCCTTATATACCGTTAACGCGACCATCGTCACCTTTACTCACTCGTTCCAAAATACATCCAAACTCCACCCATCTATGTACGCAACCCTTCCAGTCCGCGGCCTACGCCATAACCATCACGCCATATTTACAACGCAACCAACAAAACCTGATTCCTTCCCACAAAACCTGATTTCTTCCCACAAAACCTGATTCCTTCCAATGAAACCTGTTTTCCTTCGTATTCCCTTTTCCCTTCATTGAACCTTACTCCTTTTTCGATTCTCACTTGACACAACCGTGACAGTAATCGTTGAAACGCTACCACTGCACTGACCCTACAATCACAAGATTAAGTTACAGAAGTGCTTTACACTGCCGTTTGGGGCTATTTACAGCTTATCTCGACAAGAATTACATGATTTCAAAGAATAGATGGAAAAGAACTTGTCCAAAGAATTTATCCGGTCATCTTTATCACCTTGTGAAGCCCCAGTACTTTTCGCTCAAAAGCCAGGAGGAGGCTTAAGACTCTGTGTTGATTACCGAGGCCTAAATGAAGGAACAATAAAAAACCAATATGCCCTAACATTGATTCAAGAAACCCTGCTAAGACTCTCGAAGGCTCACTATAATACTAAGCTAGACGTCCGCAATGCATACAACATGATTAGAATCGCAGAAGGTGATGAATGGAAATCGGCGTTCAGGACCCGCTATGGACTTTTCGAATCCCTGGTTATGCTTTTCGGACTTACCAACGCACCAGCATCCTTTCAGGAGTTCATCAACGATACTCGATGACCATTACTGGACATATTCTGCATAGTGTTAGCAACGGTTCCGGGTTACCCGGCTGCGGTCCCGGTTGGAACTGGAACCGAGGACCACGGTCTGGTTCCAAAACCGCCAAGAAACCGAACCGCCCAATCACAAGCGGTTCCAAACCCGGACCGGAGCGCTGGTCCGGTTCTGGAACCGCGAAGAAACCGAACCGCCCAATCACAAGCGGTTCCAACCTCGAACCGAACCGAAACCCGCCGGGTTTTGGCGGGTTTCACCTGCAGCAGAGCCTCATTTTTCATCGGCCCCAATCATGCCATGTTTTCTGCGCCAATTAAGTATTTGAGTTCTGATTGGATCGCGACATGTTATATACGTAGATTATGCAGTTTTTGATGCTCTTTCACCTCCCGCTCTCCGATTTGTGATACGATCAGTATTCGTCGAGTCGCTGCGAAAAACAGTCGATTTTGGCCGTATTTTCGGCTTTATTTCACAGTGACTCAACCAATACTGATTGTATCGCAAATCGGAGAGCGGGAGATAAAAGAGCGTTAAAAACTGCATAATCTACATATATAACATGTTGCGATCCAATCAGAACTCAAATACTTAATTAGAGCGATAGTTTTAGAGGAAAACCCGCCAAAAACCCGCCGGGTTCGGTTCGGTTCTGGGTTTGGAACCGGAAATTAGCTACAGTTCGGGTTTAGTATGGTTCCAGAACCAGACCGGAGGCACCGGTTTGGGTTTAGTGGTGATCCAGAACCGGACTGGGGGTGCCAGTTCGGGTTAGGAACCGGAACCGAACCGAACCTGTAATTTGGGACCGTTGCTAACACTAATTCTGCACAGCCTTTTTAGATGACATCCTCATCTACAGCGATAACCTGAAGCAATATAAGGAACACGTCAGAGCAGTCATGACCTCACTGAAGGAAGCCGGCCTCTACCTAAAAGTAGAGAAGTGCGAGTTTCATAAGGAAGAAGTCAAATATCTAGGATTAATTGTCAGAGTAAACAGAATCAGAATGGATCCAAAGAAAGTCCAAGCAGTCGACAACTGGGAAGCACCAGAGAAACTCAAGGAAGTCCAAGCCTTCTTAGTTTTTGCCAATTTTCATCGACACTTTATACAAAATTATAGCAAGGTAGTGCAACCACTAACAAAACTCACACAAAAGCTAGTACGCTTCTGCTGGGAACCAGATCAAAAAAGGGTGTTCACCGAACTCAAGTTAGCTTTTACGACGGCACCAGTGCTAGCCCATTTTGACTATGAAAAAGAGATAGTCCTCGAAACCGACGTCTCAAGTTACGTATCTGCAGGAGTTCTCTCTCAGTATGACAACCATAGAGTGCTACATCCAGTGGCCTTCTTTTTCAAAAGACAATCACCTGCCGAAGAAAATTACGAAATTTACAATCAAGAACTAGGCACAATGGTCAACAGTATGGAACAGTGGAGGCCTGAGTGCGAAGGTTCAGCACATCCGATTAAGATTCATACAGATCACTAGAACCTGGAATACTTCATTACGTCGAAACTGTTAAACCGAAGGCAGACTTGGTAGTCCGAATTTCTCTCCCGCTTCAAGTTCTAAATTGTTTATTGCCCAGGCAAACAAGGACAAAAGCCCGATACACTCAGAAGAATGCCAGGAGACATTCCTCTGAGGGGGGGGCAGAAACACTCCAACGAATCTTGCTAAAAACGGAAAACCTGGACAAAGAATTACGCAGAACGCTGGTAATGGCCTTTGCGGAAACA
Source organism: Trichophaea hybrida (assembly GCA_015178995.1). Lineage (NCBI taxonomy): Eukaryota > Fungi > Ascomycota > Pezizomycetes > Pezizales > Pyronemataceae > Trichophaea > Trichophaea hybrida. The sequence continues at coordinate 58,625 of WHVE01000723.1, forward strand.
GTTAACCTTGACAACGATTCATCAAACCTCGACGAGTTGTGGGACTGGATATAGAACTGGTGTGAGCAAGGTCCGTACAATAGCAGCGAAGGATTATGTACATTCAGAAATGAACTGTTGGAAATCTCGGAAATACAAATCCAGCCAACAGACGAGGAAAAGCTCACGTAGATCCAGGAATGCCACGATTCCCCAGTTACAGGGCACCCAGGACAAGCAAAAACCTACGACCTGCTAAGCCAAAGCCGTTCCTGGAACTAGATGAGGAAGGAAGCGGACCGCTACATACGAAGCTGCTATATCTGTCAGCGGAGCAAGGCAACCCACGGAATGACTCATGGCTTGTTACGACCGTTAGAAATGCCGAAGTAACCATGGACGGACTTGACGATGGATTTCGTAGTTGGACTACCAGACAGGGAAGGGTTCAACGCAGTATGGATAGTGGTCGATCGCCTAACGAAGATGTGATACTTGGTACCATGCACTGACACAGTAGATCAAAAGAAGCTAAGGGAAATATATATCAAAGAAGTGTTCAGATAGCACGGACTGCCCGAAACGATAGTGTCTGATCGAGGGCCGCAATTCGCTTCGGAATTCTGAAACCATGTCAGTGAAAAATTGCGTATCAAACAAAGACTGTCAACTACATTTCATCCTCAGACCGAGGGCCAAACTGAAAGAATCCATGCGATAATTGAACAGTACCTCTGGAACTTTGTCAATTATCAGCAGAACGATTGTGTCCGGTGGCTACCATTGGCAGAGTTCGCGGCTAACAATCATACCTCGGAGATGACCAACTGCTCATCTTTCATTGGAAACTACGGCTTTCATGAATGAATGACTTTCGGCCAACAGCCAATCAAAGATCCTAACGACATTCGCAAAGTCGATGCTAAGCAGATGGCCCAACGAATCAAGCAACTTTTCAGCAAATTCAAAGCCAAGATGCCAAGGGCCGAGGCCGTACGGTCCAAACAGGCCAATAAGTTCCGAAGGGTCGGAACAATATTAGAAGTCGGCATTAATGTTTGGCTGGATGCACGAAACATATCAACAACCCGACCAAGCAAAATGCTCGACTGGAAACGCATAGGGCCCTATAAAATCACCGAGGTCATTAGCCCCTAGGCTTATCGAATCAAATTACCAAGCCTGCTACTAGTGTTAGCAACGGGTCCGGGTTACCTGGCCGCAGTCTGGTTCGGTTCTGGAATCGCCAAGGAACCAAACTATCCAATCACTCGCGGTTGAAACCCGGAACCGAAACATAATCCACCGCGTTTTTGAGGGTTTTACCTGTAGCAGAACCTCATTTTCTATCGGCCCCAATAATCACCGATTTGCTGCTCCAATTAAGTATTTGAGTTCTGATCGGATTGCAACGAGTTCTATATGTAGATTATGCAGTTTTTGACGCTCTTTCACCTCCCGGTCTCCGATTAGTGATATGACTGGTATTCGTTGAGTCGCAGTGAAATAAAGCCGAAAATGTGGTTAAAATCGACTGTTTTTTGCAGCGACTCAACGAATACTAATGGTATCGCAAATCGGGGAGCGGGAGGTAAAAGAACGTCAAAAACTGCATAATCTCCGTATAGAACATGTCGCGATCCAATTAGAACTCAAATACTTAATTGGAGCGATAGTTTGAGAGAAGAAACCCGCCAAAACCCGGCGGGTTACGGTTCGGTTCTGGTATTTAACCACCTGTGATTGGATGGTTCGGTTCCTTGGCGGTTCAGAACCAGAACCGACCTGGACCCGTAATTTGGAACCGTTGCTGATACTACCTGCTACGCATTCACGATGTTCAACCAATATCTCAATTAGAAAGGGCTGCTAGGGACTCTCTTCCACTACAAAAGCAAGAACCCCCACCACTGGTGATAGTTGAAGGAGAAGAAGAGTATGAAGTCCAACGGATAGACAATTCCAGGGTGTTCCGAAAGCAATTGCAATATCTCGTAAAATGAAGGGGTTACGACGAGCACGGCTGGAAGCCTGCGGCCAACATAGACGGATTTAAAGCTATCGACAATTTTCACACTGAACAACCTGGCAAGTCTGGGTTGTGAACCAGATAGATACTTGGCATTGCAGAGGGGGAGCTACTGTCACGGTTGTGCTGAGTGACGATTACTGGTGGAGTGATAATCGGTAAGTAATATGCAAGGTTAAATACAACGAGAATGCAATGAGGTTTCGAATGAAGGCTAAAGTACAACGAGAACGGAATCAAGTTTTGAGTGGAGGCTAAAGCACAATGAGAACGAAATCAAGTTGCGGATTAGGAAAATGACAGAATTCTGCAAAAGCGGTGTACAAAGAAAGCAGGAGTTCGGATGTATTATGGAACAAGTGAATCGCGGTATATACATCAGGCGTTCAGCGGAGGATAAGTTTCTTTCTTCACTCATTCTGTCATCTATAAAATAATCAATTAGCTTCGGCTTTCACTTCTTTCACATTCGGTGATCCTGGATCGAGTCTCTTGCGTACTGTCTTTATTTCTTTAGCTACAGGCTATTTTTGACTCCGAGTTTCCTGCTCTTGAATTTTATAACCCCTTGAACTCCGAGCTCTGAAACCTCGACACCCAGCCCTGAATCCTTGACAGAAATCACTGTATACAAACCAGGTATTCGGCAGAGGATAAGTTTCTTTTTTCACTCGTTTTCTCGTCTATAAAAATATACAATCAGCTTCATCTTGCACTTCTTTCATATTCGGTGATTTTGGATCGAGTCTCTTGCATACAGTGTTCATTTCTTCAGCTACAGGCTATTCTTGACTCTTGAGCCTTCTGCCTCTTGGATTTTATAACCTTTGGAACCATCAGCAAAATTGAATTCTGGCTCTGGGAGGCTCCCGGAGTTGTCGGAGCAGTTCGGAGCAGTTCAGAGTAAGTGCATGGTTTCGGAGGCTCCTGGAGCATGGGAGGGCTCTCCTGGAGCCTCCGCGAGCGCCGGTGAAAGGTTCTGGAGCCTCCGGGAGCACCAGTGCAAGGTTCTGGAGCCTCCGGAAGCGCCGGTGCAAGGTTCGGGAGCCTCCAGGAGTGCCAGTGTAAGGTTCTGGAGCCTCCGGGAGCGCCGGTACAAGGTCCTGGAGCCTGCGGGAGCCCCAGTACACGATTCTGGAGCCGCCGGGAGCGCCTGTGTAAGGTTCTGAAGTCTCCGGGAGCGGCCGGTACGAGATCTAGGAGTCTCCCGGAGCATTGGATGATGTGGAATCATTCGGATAAATATTCTGTATATTTTCCCCATTCTTGGGTGATTCATCGCTTTGAATACTTTTTGTTCGAATGACTGCGCATTGTATATCTATTCATATACAAAATAAAACAGTTTGACATAATGATACGGAAATAGGCATTAAAATAGAGAGCAACTTAGAAACCATGGCAAGGAAAATAACATAATGATTGAAGCAAAAGAGTGTGAGGAACATAAAGCACAGCAACTAACACCTGTCCAACTCGATCAATCAAACATATTATCAATATCACCAACGCTGTCACCCATTTCGTCCGCTCCAAGGAAAGCTACTATTTTATTGGCATCATCTTTACATAGATGAGTGATGCGTTCTCTGCACTTATTGATGATTGCATTTTGCCTGGTCGGATGGATGGAACGCCAATAATTATAGGCTCTCAGAGTAACGTCTGCAATCCAAATTTGGTTAGTCATTCAGGTACGCATGTGTATAAATAAGCGTAACCGGAATCTAATGAAATAGGGAGAAGCTTGAAACTGTTATGGGGATACTGCAGCTAGATGTGATGTAGCTTTATCGATATTGTTATACCGACTTGTGGTAAAGGCGTATCTTGATAACGATGATAAAACTAAAGATGAGGAATTCAAGTGTGACGCATTTACGTCGTTGTACTGTATGTATAAATACGGGCATCTATTGCAGTATGGCCCTGTGTTTAAAAGTCGTAACTGTCTTGGAGGTAATCCTCCGATGATTCGTCAAAGGTGACTTGGGAAGGAAGTTCACCGGTATGGAAATAATGGTAGTAGTCTTCCCGAAGGTTATTACGAAAAAGGTATCGTGCGAGGTGTTCGTATTTGGCTCGAGTGTTTGCTTGGGCGTGCAAGATGCGAGCGAAGAGAATCTTTTGGTCGTCTGTATTAGACACAAAAGTTTTTGGTGAATATTTTTAAGGTAATAACTTGATAATATTTCAGGTGGTTTTTCCGCTGTTGTGTTCTGACTGTGGTTTGTTCGGCTGTCGCTTGAATCGTAGTGTTTAAACTTGTGGGTTTAAGGTGGTCTTTTATAGGTGAGTATTTCCGTGTCAAACCATCCTGCTAAGGGGTGACGGTACTTCTCTGTAATCTATGATGTGTGTGTATAGTACTATCTCAATAACACTCAGTCCACCGTAGTGGGTGTTCACATAACATCCAATCGTTGCTTCAGAGTCGATCCCGGTAGTTAGTTGTGGAGAGTTCCGTTTGACAACGTGTGGTTGCGTAAGCCCCCACCAGAAATCCCCAAGGTTATGCTGCATTTATGATGACGTTGCTGACGCACATATCGGACCATTACTTCGTATTAGTTATCTTTCTTCGTATTCAGTGGAATAGTGATCAATGATTTAATGAGCTGCCAACCCATACATTGCCATGTACCTAGTGTCATCGGGTCTTATCCGTGTTCCCCGAAGGGGGTGCCCTCTGTCAGTTATCGCGTTGCACATGCGGCAGAGCTGGGTTTCGACAGTCTGGATCCAAGTACTTATCATTTAGGTAGAGTTAACTACCGGGGCGCAGTTAGATTATCTCCTTTACTTACTCTAGCTCTAGAGATAGCAAAGTCCCGCATACTAAGATAATATCGCTTGTCCAACTATATTCATGAGGCTAAGAACGAGTATGGTTTGTCCCAGTATTAGCATGATACTGGAGATAACACTGGTCTGATCCGTCACGCACAGCTGACCTGAAGGCCCCTGCTCGGCAGTGACATTGCTTCCGCAGTATGGTTGGTGTGTCCCATGTCTTGGCCAGCACTATGGGAGTTACCCCATGATTACTGTCTGATTGAGTGTGCGTACTGTCTCCACAATGGGTAGCTACTTCTTATGCTGAGACATAGTATTGTAGCATAGACTATTATGGGGATTTCACCCGGCTATGTTGAGCCGTCTGCTAACTCATCAGTAGACATCCTCAGGGGTGTGTTTTTTAACCGCTGATTCAACTTTGAACAGCGGCAAGCCTGGGAGACTAAGCTTGATGTACATCATACGCATGCTAAGGGGAAACCCCTGACATTACCTCCCTCTCTAGCTCTGGTGACCTCAACAGAGTACTCCAACATAAGAAGTGATTCTTTTTGCAATAGTTACCACTCAGACAGCGTATACTATAGGTATAGCTAATCTTTTGATAAATAAAAATAAAAATAAAAATAAAGGTGACCTCCGCTTACAGAAAATCCATGCGGTGTGAGTTTTAACAAAAGAAATCTATTTATCCTTTCTTTTCTTCTTTTGTGTTTTCTTGTTTTGTTTCCATCTTTTATCTTTTTCCATCTCTGGTTTTTGTTCGTAGAACTTGTCATTTAGTTCTGGTGCTATCTCTGCTAGATGTTCGTAGGATTCCCAAGTATTTTCTTCGTGCGTAAATCCTTCCCACTTGACCAGGTATACATGCTTCCGATGATCCTCGTCTGTTGGTCCACTGGATATAATGACTTTAGGTATCCATCCTTCGTTGTCTGCTTCTATTGATGGAATATCTCTTTCTTTAACTTCTCCCCAGTACTGTTCTAGTAGAGCAACATTGAACGTGGATGTATTTTCCACGACCCTGGTAGTTCTAACCGACACCATCGTTTGTTACTTCCGATTTTAACAATTTAAAAGGTCCGCATAGTTTGTCGTCAGGTTTTCTGCATTGCTTCTTGGTTCGGATATTTCTCCCATCTAGCATTACCCAATCATTTACTTTAAACTCTGGTGCTGGCTTTCTTTTTCGGTCGTAGTATGTTGCCATTTTTTCACGACAGCTTTCGAGTTGTGTTTCGAGCTTGCGATAGACGTCTACCATGTAATGAGCGTATATTTCCGAGCTTGGGTTTTTGAATTCCGCTGCGGTGGGCCAATTGGTGCGTGGTTCATATCCATAGTTTGTGTAGAAATGTGTAATTTTGGTTGCCACATGTTTTGAATTGTTATATGCATATTCGGCCATTGGTAACATTTCTCTCCAATTGTCATGTTCGTAGTTGCAGTATGTTTGTAGGTCATGTTCAATTGTCTGGTTCATCCGTTCTGTTTGACCGTCCGTTTGAGGGTGAAAAGCTGTTGACATTGAACGTTTGATTCCTAAGAATTGGTATAAGTCGGCAATGAAATGTCCGGTAAATACCCTGTCTCTGTCTGATACTATGTCTGTTGGCAGTCCGTGATACTTCCACACATTGTCTAAAAACAGTTTGGCTACTACTGATGATTGCCATTTGGCTGTTGGTATAAAGTGAGCCATTTTAGTAAAGCGATCGATTACTACCATGATATTTTTGCATCCCTCTGACTCTGGTAGGTCTGTGATAAAATCGACTGATATGTATGACCACGGTGACGATGGTAATTCCAATGGATCATCAGCAAAATGTAATTCTTGCTCCGGGAGGCTCCCGGAGGCTCCCGGAGTTGTCGGAGCAGTTCGGAGCAGTTCGGAGTAAGTGCAAGGTTTTGGAGGCTCCTGGAGCATGGGAGGGCTCTCCTGGAGCCTCCGGGAGCCTCCGGGAGCACTGGTGAAAGGTTCTGGAGCCTCCGGGAGCACCGGTGCAAGGTTCGGGAGCCTCCGGGAGCGCCGGTGCAAGGTTCTGGAGCCTCCGGGAGCGCCGGTGTAAGGTTCTGGAGCCTCCGGGAGCGCCGGTGCAAGGTTCGGGAGCCTCCGGGAGCGCCGTTGCAAGGTTCTGGAGCCTCCGGGAGGGCCGGTGTAAGGTTCTGGAGCCTCCGGGAGCGCCGGTGCAAGGTTCTGGAGCCTCCGGGAGCGCCAGTACACGATTCTGGAGCCTCCGGGAGCGCCGGTGTAAGGTTCTGAAGCCTCCGGGAGCGGCCGGTACGAGATCTAGAAGTCTCCCGGAGCATTGGATGATGTGGAATCATTCGGATAAATATTCTGTATATTTTCCCCATTCTTGGGAGATTCATCTCTTTGATTACTTTATGTTCGAATGACTGCGCATTGTTATATCTATTCATATTCAAAATGAAACAGTTTGAAATAATGATACGGAAATAGGCATTAAAATAGAGAGCAACTTAGAAAGCATGGCAAGGAAAATAACATAATGATTGAAGCAAAAGAGAGTGTGAGGAACATAAAGCACAGCAACTAACACCTGTCCAACTCGATCAATCAAACATATTATCAATATCACCAACGCCGTCACCCATTTCGTCCGCTCCAAGGAAAGCTACTATTTCATTGGCATCCTCTTTACATAGATGAGTGATGCGTTCTCTGCACTTATTGATGATTGCATTTTGCCTGGTCGGATGGATGGAACGCCAATGATTATAGGCTCTCAGAGTAACGTCTGCAATCGAAATTTGGTTAGTCATTCAGGTACCCATGTGTATAAATAAGCATAACCAGAGTCTAATCAAATAGGGAGAAGCTTGAAACGGCAAACCAGGCGCGCCCAAAAGAAATCGGTGCAGATGAAATGGATATGAAAAAGATAATAATTACTTTGATAATCATCCTGGGTACAGTTTGTGGTGACTTTTGTGCCCTGCTCATAGTCTGATAGGGCACAGTGGATGGCGGCCGCCGCAATTGCTAACGTCCATGGAGATACCGGGATCGAAGTGTTTAGCTGTATGTGGGAGCCGTCCTAAGCTGTTCACCGTAAA
>WHVE01000724.1:0-66517 GCA_015178995.1 Trichophaea hybrida
CATGGCCTGGCACACCTTCCGGGATCCTCCTTGGGCCTCAGGAGGCTCCCAAACCTCCCGAATCATTTTACTATGCTCCGACGTGCTCCATGCAGCTCCCGGTGCACCTGTGAATTTCCACAATTGCACAGGAGCATCTCACAGCATTGCTACACTTCCTGGGAGGTCCACAAACTCACTCCTTCATCAGCAACATGTAAAATGCACCTGGAGCGTTGGTGCAATCTCCGGGAGCCTCCGGGAGAAATGGCATAGTTTTGGACCCTCTTGAAGCTCTAGCTAAGTTCTTTGGAAATTTTGACCATTTTGTTCCTATTTCACAAGGTTTCGGGCACCTGACATCTTAGTTTTGGCGCTCCGAAAACTACTGCAAGGATGCTCGACGCATCTGAGATCGTGAGATCGTCATCACACCTGAGATCCCTGGTGCGCCGGAGATGCTCAGCCCTCGGTGCTCCTTAATTCACGTTTGTACAGGCTTGAATGAGGGGAGAATCTTGATTCTATTGATATCTACAATATATACAGGGTTGGATGAAAACAAGGGAGATGAGAGACGACATTCAGCGGGCTTAGAGAGAGATGACAGGATGACTCTCGAGAATGGATCTCGAGCGAGGTTGGGGATATATATCTGCAGCGATCTGAGAGAAATGGATTTCGAGCGGGTTGGAGAGAGATTGAGGCTTCCGAGCACGATTATTGTGTGAGAGACGGTCGTGAACCTGGTTGCTGAAAGCGAGGACAGAACCGAAAGAGAGTAATTGGTGCGAGATCTGGCTTGGAATATGTAACTACGATCGGGAAGCCAAGTAGAGGACTTAACTAGGGTAGAGAGAAGAGGCTGCATGTACGGTCCTCGGCAGCAAGGGAGAGTCAGTAGCTGCAGACGGTGAGGGCCAGGAGAGCGAGAGCTAGACGGAGTGCGAGAGATGGCGGGCAAGTGATGGCGGACAAGCCGGCTTGGAGAGCGATGACGAATTGTCGCGCAGGCATGGAGATGGACGAGATAGATCTCAAGTGGGCTTGGAGGGAGTTTAAAGAGAGAGATTGATGCTGCCAAGCACGAGAAACTGTGAGAGAGATGGTCACTGAAGCGGGTTGTGGAATGCGAGGCATGACAGAACGCGAGTAATTGGTACGAGATCTGGCTAGGAATATGTCAACCCACGATCGGGAAGCCCAGCGGAGGACTTCTCTGTACGGTGCTTGGCAGCAAGAGAGAGTTGGTAGCTGCAGCCGGCTGCAGAGGGCGAGGGCCAGGAGGGCGAGGGCCAGACGGAGTGCGAGTGTAATTGGTGCAAGACCTGTGGCTTGAGAGATGTTATCCCACGATCGCAAAGCTGAGTGGACGACTTAACATTGATAAGAGAGGAGTCGGTCTCTGAAACCGGCTGCAGAGACGAGTACCACACGGTGTACGAGAATGATTGATCGAGCGAGGACAGATGACAGCTGGCTCATGATGTTAACTGACTGTTGACTGGCGATGCGCTGGGGAGGAGATTATCTCTGGTAATGCTGGATGTGACTAGAAGGAAAGAGAGAGAATTTGGATGAGGACTTGAGAGCTGCAGACACCAGAGACGAACGAAAGCTGCGAGCTTGGATTCGTGCGCGAAAAACTAGGTCCCGATTCGGTATGTTGCACCCGTCAACTCGTATAATCTGCTTGGCATGCCGTATCTCCTAACCCAAACTCGCAGGTCGAATCCAAATCAGAGGTGCAATTTCGGCCAACCAAGCCTTATATGGCTTAGCCCATTGACAATCAAACAAATTAGACGAGAATACGAATGCAACTTACCGAATCAAGTCCTAGTTTCTCGCTTACGAATCCGAACTCAGATGGCTTTCGTCCATCTCTGTCTCTCTGCAGCTCTCAAACTCTCATCCATCTTCTCTCTCTTTCCTTCTCGTCCTCTCTCTCAACCTCGTTTCATCCATGTTTTCTAGAGTTAAGTTCCCACCCCTGAGCATCGCCAGTCATCAGGCCGTTAACATCATGAGCCAGCTGTCATTTGTCCACACTCGATCGATCACTCTCGTACACCGTGGTACTCATCTCTGCAGCCGGCTTCAGAGACCGAATCCTCTCTTATCAATGTTAAGTCCTCCACTCGGCTTTGTGATCGTGGGATAACATCTCTCAAGCCACAGGTCTTGCACCAATTACAATCGCACTCCGTCTGGGCCTCGCACTCCTGGCCTCATTCTCTACGTGCGGCTGCAGCTACAGACTCTCTCCCTCTCATGCGCGCACCGTATGCGCAGTCGAGCACCGTGCGTGCAGCCTCTCCTCACTACCCAAGTCAAGTCCTCCACTTGGCTTCGTGATCGTTCGTTAACATCTTCCAAGCCAGATCTCGCACCAATTACTCGCTTTCTGTCTTGCCCTCACTTTTAGCAACCGCTTCAGACACCGTCTCTCTCACAATTACTCGTGCTCGGCAGCCTTAATCCCGTTTTATATCCATTATGTCCATCTCTCTCCAATCCTACCGGTGATCCGTATCAATCTCTCCAAGCTCGCTGGAGATCCATCTCGTCATCTCTCTCGAAGCCTGCTGGAGATTCGTCATCTCTCTCCAAGCCTGCTGGAGATCGGTCATCTCTCTCCAAGCCCGCTGGAAATCCATCTCGTCATCTCTCTCCAATCCCACTGAAGATCTATATCGTCATCTCTCTCCAAGCCCGCTGGAGATCCGTCATCTCTCTCCAAGCCTGTCTTATGTCCCCCTTTGTATTAGTCCAAGTGTGTTTATAGTGTAGATAGTTGGATATCAATAGAAACTACAATTTCAAGCACCTATGTTCCCATTCTAGTGCTACTCCAGCATGTTGGTGGTTGCGCTCGAGCACAAACAAGTTTTTCATGAACTCCAGAATCATATACCAGTGCTCCCGGAGGCTCCCAAACCTTACACCGGTGCTCCTGGAGGCTACAGAACCATGCACTGGCGCACCCGGTGGCTCCAGAACCATGCACTGGCGCACCCGGAGGTTCCAGAACCTTACACCGGTGCTCCCGGACGTTCCATAATCTTGCACCGGTGCGCCCGGAAGCTCCAGAACCTTGAACCGGTGCTCCCGGAGGCTCCCAGAGGCTTCCGGATGCTCTGCAGAGTGCGTCATTCAAAATCAACCTCCCCAACCTCTGGAGGGTCCCGGAGCTTCCGGGACCGGACGATTGACTTTGCTGATGAACATCGCTGTGATATTTAGTATTCATCGGGTCAGGTGTACATGTTGGATCTGGATGCTGAGGGTCTATAGATTCACTATCAGAGGAATCTTCAGATGGTGGCATGCCGAGTATAGAGTCTACTGGCTCACCTTAGTATAAGTATTCTGGAATGATTCAGGTGCACCGACTGACATCGAACCTAGCTCGTGCTGGATGGTTCCAGCCAACTGGAGGTATAGTTCTGTCTGGCAAAAGGCCTTCAGCCAGAGTAATGGGGTGAAACTGCTTGTAGTGAGCTTCTAATCTGTTCAGGTGGGGTACTTTCTTGCTGCAGATGAAACAAGTAATGCGATTTTGCCTCGATCTAGCCATGCGAATAGAATAGATGGTGGTGGTAATTTTTCAGGGGGGTTCACACGATGGGCACAAGAGTTTCTCTCCCAGGAAACTCTTTGTACAACTGTCCAATTTGCGTCAGCGCATTGAATTTCAGCCGCACCACCAGAAGTGCACAACCCTGAAGAGTACCACCTTGAGTGCGGAGTATCACCTCAACTTCTTTTCATTTTTCACATTACTATTTAGAATCACCACAACCGAGCTGCTTTCCTGCCATGCATGCTGTATAATTATGCCCTCCATCTGACTAGGTTTTTTGTACATATGCATGTCTCTCGTTCTGGCCCATATATATGACAAACTAATGGTATAAACTATGTATGCTACATCACCGGAGCACCTCCAACAATCACCCAAATAACACTTGGGCCTCAAGTATCATACAATATGGAGGTAAGAATCATACCTGCTGCTCACCATCATCAAGTTTATTGGTTCTTAGGATGTCTACCTTTTATCTGATCCGGTATTTCACTCATTCGTGGTGCACCGGTGATACTATTCTTGTGTGTAATATTTGTTTAAGGCATGCCATGGTAGAAATCATGGTAATTATTGCATACATGGACCTCCAACAAGAAGTCAAATGGCCATACTCATACAAAATATAAGTGAGATCTCATCACCACTGCCACCTTGCAGTCGCTGGCTTTTCCACTTTCTGCGTGTTCTTTTATACCAACAATGCGAAGGATACTCCCTTGGTATGTGTCAATGAAACAAAGAAGTATTTCTTTGTTATTTCAGCACCCTATGGAACCAGGTATGGCATGAGACTCGAAGATGTGGGAGATATAATGAGCCCTGCTTTCCACTGTTTCCTGTCATTTGCTAATTGCATAGAGTATCCCGAGAGCCTTGAAAATATTATTCCAATTTTCATATCTGTGTTCCCAAATCATTTTGTACAATGTCATCAGGATCACCACCACAACATAGAGGAGGATTTGGAGATCAACAGTGGGATGCTCAAAAATGCAACAATTATCAGCAACAACAGCAAACGTACAGTTACCCTACAGACCAGTGTCAAGGATCACAGTATGTGATCACCCCCAATTACAGCATCAATCCGACCTTGGGTCAGGCCCCGGACAGCAGTATCAACTCATTGAACTCATGGCCTAATCTGCAATATTATCCTCAAGAGCACCAACAGCAATTTCAAGGAGCTCCTCAGTATTCCCAACAGTAGAACGCTCAAGGCGCGCTGCCCTGCCAACCTCCCCAGCCAAACACCCAAGGCACACCGTTCTTCCAACCTCCCCAGACTAACACCCAAGCCACGCCGCAGTACTTGCATTCTCAGTTGAACTCCCAAGGCACCCTGCTGTACACCCAACAGCAGAAGTCGCAAGGCGCGCCGCAGTACGTCCAACAGCAAAACTCTCAAGGCACACCACTGAATCCCCAACTGCAGAACTCCCAAGGCACGCCACTGTTCCTTCTTCCCCAGCCAAATACACAACGCATGCTGCCTGACCCCCAACAGCCGAACACCCAAGGCCCGCCACTGTCACGGTTGTGTTGAGTGAGAATCGAGGGAGGAATATGGATCGATGATTGGGATATAGGAATACGAAGGGAATCAGGTTTGTTGGTTGAATCAGGTTTTGTTGGAAAGAATCAGGTTTGTTGGTTGCGTTGTAAATATGGCGTGATGGTTATGGCGTAGGGTGCGGATTGAAAGGGTTGTGTACATAGTGGGGTGGAGTTAGGATGTATTTCGGAATGAGTGAGCAAAGGTGACGACAGTCGCGTTAACTGTATATAAGGATGTTGGATTTGCTGAGGATAGGTTTGTTCTTCACTCGTTCTCTAGTCTACAAAACAATCAATAAGCTTCGGCAAACAACCTTTGTTCACCTCTGTGATTCCGGAATTCGAGTCTCTTGCCTGTTACGCAGTACCAACGATCACTGCTCACCCCGCCACACCTACGTCATAGTTTGGTTTTTATAACCCCTAGAACTCCGAGCCTTGAACCCCTGACAGAAGAACGAGTCTACAATCGATTCTACTGGTTATATTTTAGTATATGTGCCGCTACTCTCATCGAAGCGGTTGTTACTTTTGCCATACACCCTGCAACTCCCTTTGCTCCTGTTTAAATCAGTTGGAAATTTCGAAAATAAGCTCACAGTACACAGCTTTTGGAGACACTCCTGCGTTGTGTGCCTGTGGAAACATCGACGAGAAGGGTACACGCTGTTTCAGATGCCAGCATACGACAGCAACAAACCTCAACAATCCCGAATCAATTTCCTCGACCTAGCTGGTCGAACCCTCAACCTCTTCGAACAAGAACCCCTGAACGCCTTTGATAGCATCGACGCTATCCTCAACGAATCCGAGGAACCATTGGAAGCATACTCTGGGACGAACCACAAGCGGTATCTCCTTGGAATAGCTACTGGACAGAAGCAGCAAGCAACGGAGGAGGCCTCCAAATCGACGACGCAGTATTCAAAAACTTCTGGACCAAGTACTACGGTCTTCACGTCGATTGCCAAAACGAAGATCCGTGCTACTGCGAACATAACTGCGGAGGAACACATACAACAATCGGTAGAGCAGCAGAAGCTCAATCAACGATATCAGAATCCACGATCAAGGCAGTACAGAAGGACATAGAAAGCCAAATCTCGTGGGCGGATTACAACGAACGAAAGGCGAACAAGGGAAAGGGAGTTGACCGCGAGTTACATCCGGCTCCTTTACCAACCCCGCTGATCATCGTAACAACACCCAGCAAACACGAGGTGTTCTTCTGGTAGATGGTCAATCCGTTTCTAGAAGCAGAAATCGAAGCGGCAGTTCAACAAATCCAAGACAACATAGACAAAGTCAGAGACTGTTTGTCAGAACCCCGCCTCCTAACAGCCGCCTCTCTACATCATCAGAAAGATGTCCGGAGAATCCTCAAGACCAACTCGCGATGTCACGTTAACTGGAGCTTTACAAATAGAACTGGAAAATGTGGCAGCAAAAAATACAGAGACTATGAACGAAACACAGCTCAGGAGTCACATCACGGACATCAACAAAGGGCTGACAGCACTGAGCCAACTACCGACAACCAGCAGATTAACGATTGCTCAAGGAACAGCAATCTGTGAAGAATGCGGAAGCACGAATATCGGAACTGTTGGCAGAAGGAGAAAAAGTCGTCCAAGAGAGGGACAACTTGAAGCAGGAGTTACTGCTTACTCAACAAACAGCGGCAACAACAGAAACACCGCAAACATGCAGTCATGGGGACCTGGTTGAAGAAATCCGGATCCTAAAACAAACATTGGAGGAAGCAAATCCAGACCTGGCTGGAGTTGAAACAAGATCTGGAAGATGCTCAAGCTCAAATGGAGAAGTTTAGGGACCTGGCAGAAGAAAATTGACAACAGGTAACCAGGATTCTGAAGTTAACAGAGGGAAGAGGGGGAGAGTCAAGAGTAAGAACAGAAGGGGAAGAGCGAGAAGAGAAGGTGAATGATATCACCGGTTTTTCAGGAGAAGATAGGAAGGAACTTCGAGGGTGGAAGGTGCAGCTGGCATTGAAGATAGCCGGAAAACCGAAGGCATTCAACAACGAACAGAAGAAGCTGAGGTATGCAGTTGGATGTCTGAAAGGAGTGGCTCTGGCACAGTTAATGCCACACTGTGACGAAATCTCAGGGGAAGTCAAGCTCAATACCCTGAAAGACCTAGTTGACCTGCTGGATGTAGCATTCGGAGATCAAGACAGAGCAGCAACAGCAAAGAGAGAACTCGAAAAACTCAGGCAACGGGACCGCGAATTCTCCCAATACTACGCGGAGTTTCAAAGATACGTAGTAGACACCAAATGGAACGAAGATGCACAGCTGGACGCATTACGAAAGGGATTATCCAACGAGCTCAAAGATTCCATACAACATATCGAGGAGCCAGAAAGCATGATCGAATTTGTCAAGATGGTGTCAAAAAGAGACTCGCAACTGAGAAGGAGAGCGGCGGAAAAGAAATCTGGGAAATGGGAGGGTTACAAGAGATCCGACTCAATGACCAACACCACATCCGCCCCAGACGCCGCACCAGCAGGATCAGTTCCAGGGTATCACGGCCCCGCTCCAATGGATCTTTCGGCAGTAAAGGAAAAAAGATCACACCTGAGGAAAGGAAGAGACGAAGGAAGGAGGATTATGTATGTACTGTGGGATAGCAGACATTTCGCGGCATCATGCCCAAGGAAGCTGAAAGCAGCATCAGGACAGATGGAAGTATCACCTTTTAAGAAGGCAGCAAATGAAGGAGATGCAGATTCGACAACAGGAAAAGGGAAAGAAGTGGAATCGGGAAAAGCTTAGTCCAGTGCAATAAGGATGGCAATTGCGCTGGAAACGAATCTTTTTTGTCAGTTAATGCTAGTTTTGGTATTTCGCAGTTTTCTATATCAAGCGCAGAATAAAGAGTCTTCTATGGAAAGCAAACATCTCGTTGTGAAATGCTCGCTGAAAATAGAAGACAAGATCATTGATACCCACGCTTTGATTGACTGCGGAGCTACTGGAATAGCATTTATTGACAAAGATTTCGTCCGCCATCATCAATTACAGAACAAGAATTAAAAGAATCAGAGAATTAGAAGTTATAGATGGAAGACCCATCGAATCAGGAACCATTACCACTATGGCAAAACTGAGTCTAGGCATACGTGGACATCAGGAGCAATTACCAGCATTCGTTATGAAACTTGGACATTATCCAATCGTACTTGGATTACCATGGCTACAGCTTCACGATGTCACAGTCAAATTCCAAAAGAAAAGAATAAGATTCGAAAGCAATTACTGCCAGAAGCACTGTCAACACCATTCGAGCGTATGGGTATGGGGAAATCATATGGAAACAACGGAATCCGATGGACCAAAATTGGACATATGCGCTATAGCAGCAGCGCCATTCATGAGACGGAATAAGAAGGAGAAACTCAAGGTGTATGCGGTAACCTTATATGAAATCAACAAGGCCCTAGAAGTGAAGGACCTTCAAGAAAAACCGCTGGAACAGTTAATTCCCAAGGAATATCATGAGTTTCTCCCCCTCTTTGATAAAGTAATCGCTGAAAGGCTACCACCACACAGACCATACGATCATAAGATCACACTCCAAAACGGATTCACCCCACCCTTTGGACCAATATACAGCCTGTCAAGAGAAGAACTTCAGGTCCTAAAAGAGTGGATTGAAAAGAACTTGTCCAAGGGATTCATCAGATCGTCATCATCACCATGTGGGGCACCGGTGTTGTTCGCACCTAAACCAAATGGGGGATTACGACTGTGCGTGGACTACCGAGGACTCAACGAAGAAACCATAAAAAATCGATATCCGTTACCGTTAATCAGGAAACCTTGTTGAGATTATCAAAAGCCAATGGTACACCAAATTGGATGTCCGAGACGCCTACAATATGATTCGAATAGCAGAAGGTGACGAATGGAAAACGGCGTTTAGGACTCGTTATGGCCTGTTCGAATCCCTCGTTATGCCCTTCGGACTCACCAATGCACCAGCTAGCTTTCAGGAATTTATCAACGATACTCTTCGCCCATTCCTGGACATCTTCTGTACGGCATTCCTGGACGACATCCTTATTTACAGTGACAATTTAAAGGAACATAAGGAACACGTCAGAGCAGTAATGACGACGCTTAAGGAGGCCGGTCTGTATCTGAAAGCGGAAAAATGCGAGTTTCATCAACAGGAGTGAAGTATCTGGGATTGATAGTTGGGGTAAATGGGATTAGAATGGACCCGGAAAAAGTAACAGCGGTGAAGGAGTGGGAAGCACCTGGCAAGCTCAAGGAAGTTCAAGCGTTTTTAGGATTCGCAAACTTCTACCGAAGGTTTATAAGAAACTATAGCAGGGTGGTCCAACCGTTAACCAAACTTACGAAGAAACTGGTACCTTTTCACTGGGGCCCGGAACAAAAGAGAGCATTTGCCGAATTGAAGGAAGCATTTACAACAGCACCAGTCCTAGCACACTTCGACTATGAAAAGGAAATTGTTCTGGAAACCGACGCATCGAGTTATGTATCCGCGGAGTATTATCACAGTACGACGATCAGGGAATCCTCCATCCAGTGGCATTCTTTTCAAAGAAACATACACCAGCGGAAGAAAATTACGAAATCTATGATCAAGAGCTGGGAGCCATCGTTAAAAGTCTGGAACAATGGAGACCGGAATGCGAAGGGTCAGTACATCCTATCAAAATACTGACAGACCACAAGAATCTCGAATACTTCATGACATCAAAGCTGCTCAACAGAAGGCAAACAAGATGGTCGAATTCCTATCAAGATTCAAGTTCAAGATCATATACCGTCCAGGAAAACAGGGTCAAAAGCCCGATGCACTCACCAGAATGCCAGGAGACATTCCTCCGAAGGGGGGGCAGAAAAAACCCAACAAATCGTGCTGAAACGGAAAATCTTGACCAAAGAATACAGAAGGGATTGGTGGTAGCGTTTGCGGAAGTAGTCAGTCGAGAAGCAGATGAAGTTAGCTCAGAAGAATTGTGGAATTGGATTCAAAGGGTGTGCAAGGACTGCCCGTATGACAGCAGCGAAGGACTGTGTGCCAACGCCACGGAAATTATCAGCGAAGAAATTCCGAAGAAACTTCAACTGATAAAGGATCATCACGATACACGGCAGCAGGACATCCAGGACGAGCAAAAACCTTCGAACTCCTCAAAAGAAATCATCAATGGCCAGGTATGAGGAAGGACGTGGATAGATACGTACGAAACTGCCACGTATGTCAACCAGCAAAGCAACCCACCAGAAAATGCACGGTGGCTCAAACCACTGGAAATACCGCAACAACCGTGGAAGGATCTGAGTATGGATTTCGTGGTGGGACTACCGGAGAGCGAGGGATACAACGCCATATGGGTAGTGGTTGATAGGTTGTCAAAAATCAAACATTTAGTACCATGCGGGGACGATACAGACGGCAAGAAGTTGGGCGAGATGTTTATACGACAAGTTTTCAAATTACATGGCTTACCAGTCACGATAGTATCGCACAGAGGACCCCAATTCGCGTCAGAGTTCTGGAGACATGTTTGTGAAACACTCGGAATCGAACGAAGGCTGTCAACTGCGTTTCATCCACAGACAGATGGACAAACAGAACGAATGAACGCCATTATGGAACAGTACCTCATGGCCTTCGTCAATTATCAACAGAACGACTGGACACAGTGGCTACCAATGGCAGAATTCGCATCGAACAATCACACCTCAGAATCAACAGGATGCTCACCATTCTTTGGCAACTACGGATTTCACCCAAGAATGACCTTTAGTCAACATCCGATTCAAAATGGAAACGATATCAGGGAAGTAAACGCAAACACCCTCTCCCAGAAAATGAACGATATCTTCCAACAGATGAGGGCTGAAATGACTCGAGCGCAAGATATTCAGGCGGAACAAGCGGACAAGCGTCGACGGGAAGGAGTGCAGATGAAGGTTGGGGATCGAGTCTGGATGGATGCCAGGAATATTACAACACAACGACCCAGCAGGAAACTTGACTTGAAACGCCTGGGACCCTACAAGATTACGGAGGTCGTCAGTTCATGGGCCTATCGGTTACAGTTACCCAAGGATCTCCACATTCATCCAGTACAACCAATATCCCGCTTGACCAAAGTATCGGAAGATCCCTTGCCAGGGCAAATCGAATCCGCACCACCTGCAGTAATTGTGGACGGAGAAGAAGAATACGAAGTGGAACGCATTGACTACTCGAGGATGTTTCGACGACAATTGCAGTACCTAGTCCAGTGGAAGGGCTATGATGAACCAAGCTGGGAACCGGCAATCATTGTGGACGGACTTCAAGCAATCGATGTATTCCACAAAGAACAACCTGGCAATAGCCTTGTAGGAACTCGGCCTGTGGAAGGGGGAGCTACTGTCACGGTTGTGTTGAGTGAGAATCGAGTGAGGAATATGGATCGATGATTGGGATATAGGAATATTAAGGAAATCAGGTTTTGTTGGAAAGAATCAGGTTTTGTTGGTTACGTTGTAAATATGGCGTGATGGTTATGGCGTAGGCTGCGGATTGAAAGGGTTGCGTACATAGTGGGGTGGTGTTAGGATGTATTTCGGAACGAGTGAGCAAAGGTGACGACAGTCGCGTTAACTGTATATAAGGATGTTGGATTTGCGGAGGATAGGTTTGTTCTTCACTCGTTCTCTAGTCTACAAAACAATCAATAAGCTTCGGCAAACAACCTTTGTTCACCTCTGTGATTCCGGAATTCGAGTCTCTTGCCTATTACGCAGTACCCGCGATCACTGCTCACCCCGCCACACCTACGTCTTAGTTTGGTTTTCATAACCCCTAGAACTCCGAGCCTTGAACCCCTGACAGCCACTTTTCATTCATCCCCAGCCAAATACCGATGGCCCGCTGCAGTACATTCATCCCCAACCTACCTCCCAGCAGCAAACCCGGAGCACTCAGCAGTATCCTTATCCCCAATTGAACTCCCAGCAACCTCAAGGCTCGCCAAATCCTCCTTATCGGCAGCCTGGAGACAAATATCACACCAAGAACCCACATGCAAGCTCAACTTATCCTCAACCAGAGAAGTCTCTTGGGCCGCAACTTACTAATCAGCCAAAAACACCTCTGCCACAATAGAATCAGTGAAATTCCGGCACACCTACTCCTCCTCAACCAAGCGCAAATCGCACTCCGCCACCATTGGCAGGGCTTTCACCTGAACCACAATCTCCATGAAACACCCTGAGAAAGCTGATTCCCCTACCGCTGAGGCGGTTTGTAACACCTGCCTGAAATCTGAAAACTGATATGGAGAAGATCTCGCTGCTGCCTCTCCTTTCTGAAATATTGTTCGATGAGTTTCAAAATACTGCAGTTGTTTTTGAGATGACTGAGGAATTTCCTGTCCATGATGGTACCATTCCACGTAGTCCTAGAACCGCAGAATTCACGAACAAAAACGTTGCCACTCAAATGGGTCAGATATCCGCCACATTCAACAAATGGAAAAAATCATTCGTTGCCAGTTTTGGTGAAAAAAAACATAAAGAAATTATCCCTGACTCAAACAGACTAAACTGCAATGCCATAGAGTACTGCACTGGAAGTCAGCCATGGCTGGCTTTATTGAGACTTATGATCAATGGATGCCATTGGCCAATTTCGATAATTCTGAATGAACAAGACATTAGTGGGTCGATATGTTTTTGAAAAAGGTCACAAATGAGATCAGGGAAAAAAGGGTCAGGAAAAAAACCAAAAAGAGATCAGCGACGAATGATAGAATGGAGCGCCCAGTGAAAAAGGCCAAGGTGAATCTCCCGATACTGGAGAACTCAACCTTTATGGTAATAGTTAGTTGCACATCTCCAGATGACAACACAACCATTCAGAAGAAATTCTCAGTGTCATTTACCAATATCAAGCTTCGGGAGGAGCTCCTGACATTTATATTTAAAAACGGCGGACCGACAGTGTCTGAAAAATCTTTCACTTTGACAGTACAGTTCAAGTGCACGTTGAGTGATGAGGTTTTGGATGATGAATATATCAGAAGATACAAGAATGGACAGGTGATCCGGACTGCGCTGTTTGATCAAGTTTCATATAATGCATTACTTATACAAGCCTTTGAGCTCAGGTACCATGTCAAGCTTTTCCTGATCGAGTTGTACATTGCAGGGGAAGTTTCAGAGCATGTGATTGGTTTGGTAATTACCCATTAATCCCAACATAGTCAATACAGCCACTAATAATTTTCAACTAGATCAATTCAAGTGCAGGGGATAAGAATTCTGTGGACAATACCGAGGGAGATAAAGAGCAATCTGTAAGTGGATTACAATCTGTTAGTGGATTAGAGTGAATAAAACCAAAATTTTTTTCACTTTTATAAAAATTATACATCCACTTGCCAATATGATCCAAACCAAATGTGTGAATTTTGTCAGGTGCGCTGGCGCCTCAGTCTGAGTCTATCCAAACAACTGACTACGGAGGTATTACAAGGAATAATGAGAAAAGACAAACCCAAGACCAGAGAGGCCCAGGAGCAGATCTCCTCTTTTGATGATGTATCGAATGATGACATATCTGGTTGAAGTACCGTACTGAATACAATCAACAATACGTTTGAGCATGAGTATTTAGAGGAATTTCTCAAGCTTTTAGGTGTATGGCCGGTGCGCCAGTCGAAGACCGATAGAGTTCCTGGCCATAAATATACCATCCCCGGCCTGCCAGTGAAATTTCTGGCTCATCACATCTGGGCCATCTGGTTCATTGTCAGAAGATGGGTCTGGGATGCTGACATATCCAGTGTATTCCTTGCAGATGAGATGGACATCGGAACGCCCCATACATCTCTTGCTGCAGCCATGTTTTGCAAATTGCAGACTGAGAAAGTTGTTTTTGGTCAGCCTTTTTCAATTCTTTGGGGTCAAACACTGGATAAATGGATTAATCAAGCACAGAATAATTATCCAGCAGTCCTACCAGAGGAATGAGGTTTGTACCCATTAACAAAGAAGAATCCGGTACCACGCCGGCTATTGGAGATCAAAACGACACCGCCCTATGGCCATCCATGCCTGGTATTGGCCCATGAACAAATCATGATAGTCACCCTTCCTGGAATTTGTGAGACATTTAAAAGTGTCATAAAAGACATGTCCCACAACACAGATTTCACTATAATCGATCTGTTGGACCCAAACCATTACCACCTTACACAGGAAGATCTGAATGCCTCTGCTGACGAGCCAGAATGAAGGTGGAACATCTATCTCATATCATACAATACGTTAACGGCACGAGCCAAACCGAATGGTCAGAGACAACTCACTATATGTGCTTGGAGCTTCGAGATCTTTGAGTAATCACACCAGTACAAAGGATGTGATTCTCAGGGATGGAGTGTTGCTATAGAAACGAAGATCAGATTTAAACTGCAAGTAACAATGACACCAGTGTACCACATGCTCAATGACTGGGTCAATAGGACGATATGGCTGTTCACTGGCGCGCCAATTTGTCCTGAAGACAAAACATCAATGGAGCTGCATGGTGCGGATGCACTCCAGGTTGCTGTTCTGAGTTTGACCCAAGGTATCAGATCTGAGGACAATCAGGCTCAAAACGCTGCACCTGAGCCGTTTATCAGGATAGCCAAACCATTCACTATTCAGAGGTGATCAGAGTCAAAACTAGCCGATGGAGAACCGTTGGTAAAGATGCCCAAGGCGAAAAAACATATTGTTAACCTGACATGGACCATGGCGGAACAACAACCTCTACAGCAACTTGTGAACTGATATAAGTCTCAAGGTGAGGGAGGTGCCTACCTAGTGTTAGCAACGGTTCCGGATTACCCGGCCGCGGTCCGGGTTGGAACCGGAACCGAGGACGCCGGTCCGGTTCTGAAACTGCCAAGAAACCGAACCGCCCAATCACAAGCAGTTCCAGACCTGGACCGGAGCGCCGGTCCGGTTCTGGAACCGCCAAGAAACCGAACCGCCCAATCACAAGCGGTTCCAACCCGGAACCGAACCGAAACCCGCCGGGTTTTGGCGGGTTTCACCTTCAGCAGAGCCTCATTTTTCATCGGCCCCAATAATGCCATGTTTTCTGCTCCAATTAAGTATTTGAGTTCTGATTGGATCGCGACATGTTATATACGTAGATTATGCAGTTTTTGATGCTCTTTTACCTCCCACTCTCCGATTTGTGATACGATCAGTATTCGTTGAGTCGCTGCGAAAAACAGTCGATTTTGGCCGCATTTTCGGCTTTATTTCACAGCGACTCAACGAATACTGATCGTATCGCAAATCGGAGAGCGGGAGGTGAAAGAGCGTCAAAAACTGCATAATCTACATATATAATATGTTGCGATCCAATCAGAACTCAAATACTTAATTAGAGCGATAGTTTTAGAGGAAAACCCGCCAAAAACCCGCCGGGTTCGGTTCGGTTCTGGGTTTGGAACCGGAAATTAGTTACGGTTCGGGTTTAGTACAGTTCCAGAACCGGACCGGAGGCACCGGTTCGGGTTTAGTGCTGATCCAAAACCGGACCGGGGCGCCGGTTCGGGTTAGGAACCGGAACCGAACCGAACCCGTAATTTGGGACCGTTGCTAACACTATGCCTACCGGGTGCACCAGTGGAGATTGGCCTGTTTCTCCTGTGTCTTGGGGGATACGGAGGACAAGAATGTTAGGGGCAAGTGGATTCAGAGTTGGTTTGAAATCGATGACTTCAGTGAACCTCTATTATTCCGGTGGCTATGGGAGGACGTCATGCCAATGCTTGTACGTCAGCCGGCGGAATATCCACCTGCCGAGCTAGAAAAGAATCTCCTTGAAGCCGAAGAATTTGTGTCGTCTGACCCTTCTCCTCACAAAGCGGTCGTATTTTGTCCTCTCCCTGGCCAAGTCCGACATCTTCGATAGTGGACCAAGCAGTATTTTGGTGACTATGTCGATATCTTCTGGATGTATGCTGAGATGGACTTGCAAGAGCGGACTGATATGCAACTGCGATTCCAAGATTCCCGCAACCCTTCATCATTCATTACAACTCCAAAGGTCGGTGGCACAAGCATTAATTTAACCGTAGCAAATCATGCAGTTATCAAACAAAAGTTTGGGGTGTTAAATGATCAATATCAGGCATTCACTCGGGTGGTATGATTAGGTCAAAACCGTGTACCGCACACATGGCTACTGAATACTGGGCCGGACGGTTATGATGATCAGGTCAGTGAGCTCCACAAAAGATCTGGAGTTGCAGAAATATGGGTCTTGCATGGGTTGATGAATCGCCCCGATATCACCATTGATATGATATACCAGATAGTCAAGAAACGTAAGAGACACACCGAACGGCTTACGCCGGGACGATGAAGATGGTTGGTTAGAAAAAACTTTGAAATTTTCATGTAGGTAGATCCCATTCTGGTTTTTAATGGTTCCACTAACTTATATATTCGGAAAGGTAGGGCCAATTTTTTTTCTGTTACAATAATGGTTATTTTGATAGACACACTTGTGGAAGTTTCTGGAGTTCATGGTGGTTTTATAGATGTACTTGTGGCAGAAGTTGCTGGAGTTCAGGGTTGATTTATAGATGTACTTGTAGCAGAAGTTTCTGGAGTTTACAGTTGTTATATTTGAAGACCTTATTCATCAGGAAAAGGTTTTTGCCTACGTAGGTACCATATGTACCTAGGTAAGTAGCTTTTGCGTTGGGTACTTTGGGTGCGTTGGGAAGGACCCCTGCAACAGTGGGAGCGGTGGAATGAACTATTCCAAAACAACTTACCCGGTTGTCAGTACAACTTATATGGTTGAATAATCAATCATTGATTAACCAATGAGATCGGTGTAAATTGCCATGATCCGTTTTCTTTCGATTGGATTTTCTCTAAGTCCCAGCAACTCCAACCATCAGTCATTCAACTCCTAGAGTTGCCCAACAAGCGCAAGAAATGGTACTCCCTATTCTCCCCCATCTGCAGTATTTGATAAGTTTTGACTAATGCAGTTCTTCTCCGAATCAATCATGAATAGCTTCATTCGATTTGCAATATTGAGTTGATTCTACTCGGGTGCTGCAGGCATCGGTCACACAACTCCTACAGTTGCCCCCCAGGCGAAATTGTATACTTCCTCCTGCTCCTTCTTGTTCTCCATTCGATAACATTGGACTATTGCAGTCCTTCTCCAAACCGATCGTAAATAGCTACATTCGATTTGCCATGTCGAGTTGATGCTGCTCGGTTACTGCAGGCATCAGTCGCACAGCACCTACAGTTGTCCTGCAAATGAAATTGTACCCTTCCTACTGCTCCTCCTCCTGCTGCTCCTTCTCGTGTATTTGATCACATCTGACAATTGCAGTTCTTCTCCGAACCGATTGTGAAAAGCTCCATTTAATTTGCCATGTCAAGTTAATCCTACTTGATAGCTGCAGGCATTGGTTGCACAACTTCTACAGTTGCCCCACAAGTAAAATAGTACACTTCCTACTGCTCCTGCTGCTTCTCCAGCTCCTGTATTTGATAAGTTCCGACTATCGCAGTTCTTGTCCAAACTAACTGTCAATAGCTGCATTCGATTCGCCATGTCGAGTTGATTCTACACAGGTACTTCAGACATCGGTCGCACAACTCCTACAGTTGTCCCACCAGCAAAATTGTACACTTCCTCCTGCTCCTCCTGCTCCTCCTTCTCTTGTATTTGATAAGTTCTGACTATTGCAGTTCTTGTCCAAACCAATCGTGAATAGCTTCATTCGATTCGTTATGTGGTGTTGATTCAGTTCGAGTTCTCTAGGCATCGATCGCACAACTGCTACAGTTGCCCCACAGGCGAAAGTGTTCTCCTGCTCCTTCTGCTCCTCCTGCTCCTCCTGCTCGTCCTTCCCCTGTATTTAATCAGTTCTGCCTATTGCTGTTCTTCTCCGAATGGAACGTGAATAGCTACATTCAATTTGTCGCATAGAGTTCATCCAGTTCGGGTACTCCAGGCATCGGTCACGCAACTGCTACGGTTGCCCCACAAGCGAAAGAAATTGTAATCCTGCTCTTCCTGCTTCTTCACCTGCACTCATCGATTGAATAGATCTAGAATGGATATTCCCGGTGCAGGAGCAATATGAAAGGAGATATCTGTATATAGATTAATATGAATTATTTAAACCAAATGTATTAAATCATTGTGAGAAAGAAAGTAATAACTCTGTGAAGTGCAAAGCCGCAGCCAATGCTGAAAATTGTTTTGACAACTAGATGCGTAGGAAGGGAGTGTGCTGATGGTTGCCACCTACGTATGGGCCCAGTTGTGTTGGGTGCGTTGGGTGCGTTGGGAACGTATGTAGGCACCCAACACAGTTAGGATTTTTGCTGATGCTTGTTAGTCGAAATGTTTAGTATTTATGGGATTCTTGTAACAGTCCACTTGAGACGGAATTCAATCGCCAATGCTATTACGCCTGAATAAATGAAATTATTGTCTAGCGGAAAGAGTCTTATAACAAAGATCTTCATATACATCCTGTTGAAGATCCAATGGAAGGGCTGGACTTGAAGGTTGTATATCATTGAAAGATTCAACCTTGATGATAAATATTTGCCTCTACATTGTCGATTATATCAGAAGATTCAACCTTGATCCAAAATATTTGACTCTACACATATATTGTATCAGAAGATTCAACCTTGATCCGAAATATTTGATTGTATTGGAAGATTCAACCTTGCTGATAAGAGAGTCTTGATCAAAAGTTGCACACCAGCTGCAACCAGAACTAGTTAGAAATGTGCAGTGCACCTAACCTTAGATTGACCAGTGTAATACAAATGTTGCCGTCAATTCACTAATCAGAGAATCCGCAGACCATCTGCATCCCAGCACATGATTCTCTCTCAAAGAAGAACCGATCACTCAGTTCATGTATATCTCACCGGAGTATCTCTCTAGATTAGTGTTATATTTTAGGATCAAGATTATGGTAGTCTGAACGTAGATTTAGTATATTATTGGTGTAGCTTGAACCATGTTTTCGCGTCTTTAATCTCTTTTTGACTGTCTCGTGTTGTTTGCTGCAGCATTGATTGTTTCAAGGTATCCCTTCACCCATTCACACATTGTCTGCGTTCAGGACACCGGCAAATCTACACCACTCATATATTTTCATTGCACCTGGGTAAATTGTGAAACCTCACGGTGCGCCTGAACATGAATGATTATGAGCTTATAAATTTGATTCCCCAATGAGAAAACTGATCCTTCATAACTTTGTCACTATGCTTGATTCTTAACCTAATATGTATTAGCTGTAGCAAACATTTGAGACCTACATATACTGTATTTAGACTCAACTCCGTATGTTCGGTCTGCTGAAGGATTCATGTGGTACTCCCAACAAGCGATGCATGAGTGGAGTATGAGGTACTCGGATGAGAGAGATGCATGAGCTGGATGGGCTGGATGAGCGGGAGAGAGTCTAAGGATTTCCCAGCGTACCGGTTATCAATTGACTGCAATACCCGTAGAGTGTCAACATGAAGTTAAGTTTTGCTCGCCTGCTAATTTCTTATAGTTCCCCAGCATATTTAATTGATGTTCATGAATGTAAAGTTCATGAACGACAGCATACTCCAAAATTTTTGAACATAGGTTTATTGACTTGAACAAATACCATTTATATAGACCAGACAATTGACGTATCAGACACTAACACGGTTGTGTTGAGTGAGGATCGGGGGAGGAATATGGATCGATGATTGGTGTATAGGAATACGAAGGAAATCAGGGTTCGTTGGTTGGAATCAGGTTTTGTTGGAAAGAATCAGGTTTTGTTGGTTGGAATCAGGTTTTGTTGGTTGCGTTGTAAATATGGCGTGATGGTTATGGCGTAGGCTGCGGACTGAAAGGGTTGCATACATAGTTGGGTGGAGTTAGGATGTATTTTGGAACGAGTGAGCAAAGGTGACGACGGTCGCGTTAGCTGTATATAAGGATGCTGGATTCGCGGAGGATAGGTTTGTTCTTCACTGGTTTTCTAGTCTACAAAACAATCAATAGCTTCGGCAAAACAATCTTTGTTCACTTCTGTGATTCCGGAACTCGAGTCTCTTGCCTGTTACGCAGTACCCGCGATCACTGCTCACCCCACAACACCTACGTTTTAGTTTGGTTTTTATAACCCCTAGAACTCCGAGCCTTGAACCCTTGACAGACACTCCATAATGTATCAAGAAAGAGTCAGGTGTCAATCTAAAAGGAAATTGTGTGGAATAATTTGTAGATTTAGCAATTGGAGTATAACCTGACTTATCATTGCCATCTTGGCATTGCAGGGCCACACACCTTTGTTTCCTTTCATTTAGATTGTCTCCTAGGTCAACAACTCTCTCTCATCCTACCTGAAATTTCGTCAACTCCTTATTATATGCGCTCGCATCATTTTGTACCCTGAGTGCAATGCTATATACCAACAATTGCCACTGCTAGATGGGTTTTGTGGGAGGTGTGTCAGAACTTGAGATCATTCCCATAAGATCGTGTTTGCCCCTTTCTGACCATTATTACCAACCACCCAGACCACAACGGCATACTATATTCAAGAAAACTGCAATTCCTTCCGAAGAATATCTCCATTCCATGACGGCCCAGGTCAACTGAGGCAAAATTATTTGCTCGAACTCATTACACACGCAATGATATTCCAAAATACTAGCTGCTGCTTTGGCAGATTTAACGTTAGATCCTGAAACTTATCCACTATGATGTGCAGAGGCGCATCAACTCTCTCTACTCGTAAACCGCACCATACATCGCTATCAACTTTCCCAGCACGTCCACTAATGCACGATCATTTCACACACTTCACCTACTTTCATCGCTAGTTTTACAGCTGATGTACTTATAGGAGGTCTTAAGACAGCATGCCCATACAGGTTGTAATGTATGGTCTTGACCTGAACTGCATTTCAAAATGCAGTACGGTGCATAACTTCAATGGTCTGTTGGTGGTATTCAAAAACTCATATATGTCCAGCAATTGAGCAATCGGATGTGCTAATAGTTTGCGTATTTAGCTTGCCAACCGTTCTCCTGCCAGCATACCTAGAAGTTGGTATACATTTGTAAGATAGGCTTCACCCTAGCCTGCTCAACAGTCTATCAGTCATGGGGGCATTCGTATGTGCTGATGGTTTGTATAGTTAGCTTGCAAACTGCTCTCTTGCCAGCACACCTGGAAGTTGGTATACAGTTGTCAGTTATGCTTCACCCTAGCCTGCTCATGATTCTGTTGGGTAAGGGGGGCATTCGTATGTACTCATGGTCTGTGTAGGTTGCTCACATACTGCTCTCTTGCCGGCACGCCTGGAAGTTGGTATACAGATGTCATTTATACATCACCCTAGCCTGCTCAACATTCTGTCGGGTAAGGGGGGCATTCGTATATACTCACGGTCTGTGTAGGTTGCTTGCAAAGTGCTGACCTGCCAGGGCGCCTGGAAGTTGGTATGCAGTTGTAAGTCATACTTCACCCTGGCCTCCTCAACCATCTATTAGGTTCGAGCAGGCATTCATTTGTGCTTCTGGCATGAGCTGGCTGCTTGCATACCGGACTCCTGCTGGAGTGCCTGAAAGTTGGTATATTCGTAAGTTATGCTTCACCCTATCCTTCTTCACAGTCTGCAACAAACTGATTTCAGATGTTACGTTCTCTAACAGTCAGTTCAGGTCACTTACAAATTTCATCCATCCGGTGTACCAGAGAGCTGCTACAGTTGTGTAAATATCGAACAAGTTCATCACACCTGCCAATCAATAATCCAGTTTCAGATTTACCACAAGTTGATCTATACTATCCAGCCATTCATTGTTTTTTCCACTTTCCACTTTCGGCTTTCTATATCACTTTCTGTTATTTGTCAGTTAAATGGAACACTCCACACAAGACATCCTGAGCTATTATTTGCAAAAGAATCATGAGGTGTACCTTGAATGGGCAGCAGCCAGGGCAATGCTGATGGAGGAGTACCTGGAACAGTTTGAAGAAGTTTGTCCTTTTTTCACTCCCATTTTATGCAAATATTCATTAAGGGAATGATTATTGATATGGTTTCTTAATTGTATGCAGGAGGATTATCCTGGAGATGATGAGCATGACAACGAATATCTCGACCCTGATCTTACACAATCAGATTCTTCTGACAGTGAAGAAGATGTTCATCGTAAGCTTGATCCACCGGTCCACTGAAGCAAGGGCGTACCACATAAAACCGTTGTTCCAGCACAGAAGAAAAGGAACAAAGCAGATACTACAGTTTTACCCTGACCAGGACTTCGCTCAATATCTGCTGAACCAAAACTTCTGACGAAGCGTTCCAAGTCCAACACCAATCTTCGGGTATCTCTACAGCCTGGTACTACATGTGAATCAGTGCCAGTTGTTGCCACAACAAGAACAAAAGACCAAAGTGTCCTAGAACACAACAAGACAACGTTCGAGCTGGCCAAAGACTTCCTTGCAACTCTTCTCTTTACCAAAAACCCATGGCCGTTAATGAAGGACGAAAAATATAAGCTTATTGTAGAGAGCTGAAACATATCAATTGAGGCTCAGGATTGTCAGAGGCAGGTTGTCGGTGCACTGGAAAACAGTCCATCGGTATCTCAGCAAACTGGTGGCCCCTCAAATGACATAGCTTGTCAGACTCAAGAGGCTGTAAGTTTCGCCTACTACACAAGGAATGGGGATTTGTATTATCTTATATAGCTATATAGCAAAATTAGTGGCTTGTGTGGGCGACTGGCTGAGGCTGCTCGGCGAACCGTTGTGGGAAGCTACCACCTTGATATTCGCTCGCAAGTAGACCTAAAATACCAAATCACTCATCTACTATCTGAAGACTCATACATGATGAAAATTGTCGGTGATAAAAAAGCCTGGTTTACCAGGTTTGAGATCATAGATTTCGTTTACCATATCTTCTTTTTTACAGTGAACAGCTTAGGACAGCTCCCACATACAGCTGAATACTTTGATCTGGTATCTCCATGGACGTTAGCAATTGCTGCAGCTGTCATCCACTGTGCACTATCAGACTATGAGCAGGGCACAAAAGTCACCACAAACTTTACCCAGGATGATTATCAAAGTAATTATTATTATTTTCTTATCAATTACATCTGTATCAATCTCTTTTGGGTGTGCCTGGTTTGCCCTTTTGAGCTTCTCCCTATTTGATTAGACCCTGGTTATATTTATTTATACATATGGGCATCAGCATGACTAACCAAATTTGGATTGCAGACATTATTCTGAGAGCCTATAATGATTGGCATTCCATCCATCCTACCAGGCAAAACGCAATCATCAATACGTGTGGAGAATGCATCACTCATCTATGCAAAGCGGATGCAAATAAAATATCAGCTTTCCATGGAAAGGACCAAATAGGTGACAGTGTTGGTGATATTGATAATATGTTTGATCGCTTGAGTTGGACAGGTGTTAGTTGGACGGGTGTTAGTTGCTGTGCTTCATGTTCCTCACAGTCTCATTTGCTTCATTCATTATGTTCTTTCCTTGCTGTGCTTTCTAAGTTGCCCTCTATTTAGATGGCTATTTCTATATCATTATTTCCAACTGTTTCCTATTAAATATGAATATATAGACAATGTGCAGTCATTCCAATAGTATATATATAAAGTAATCAAAGGGATGGATAAATCACTCAAGAATGGGGAAAATATTCAGAATATATCTCCGAATGCTTCCACAATATCCAATGCTTGGGAGACTTCTAGATCTCGTACCGGCCGCTTCCAGAGGCTTCAGAACCTTACACCGGCACTCCCAGAGGCTCCAACATCGTCTACTAGCACTCCCGGAGAATCCAGAACCTTGTACCAGTGCTCCCGGAAGCTGCAGAACCTTGCACCGGTACTCCCGAAGACTCCAGAACCTTGCACCAGTGCCCTTAGAGACTCCAGATCCTTACACCAGTGCTTCCCGAGGCTCCACCATCTTGCCCCAGCGCTCCTGCAGGCTTCCGAACCTTGAACCGGTGCTCCCACAAGCTCCAGAACCTTACACCGGCGCTCCCAGAGGCTCCCGGAGGCTGCAGGTGATCCCTCCCATGCTCCTGGAGCCTCCGAAACCTTGCATTTACTTCAAACTGCTCCATACTGCTCTGACAACTCTGGGAGCCTCTGGGAGCCTCCCGGAGCAAGAATTACATTTTGCTGATGCAGCTCATGAACTTCTTATTTCGGATAACGTCCGAAATATTATACTGTTTTGGGTAGTGTTAGCAACAGTTCCAAATTACAGGTCCAGGTCAGTTCCGGTTCCGGAACCATGCTAAACCTGAACTGGCACAAATCACCAGTTCCAAACCCGTAACCGAGGCAAATGTTCCGGTTCTGGAACCGCCAAGGAACTGAACCGCCCAATCACAAGCGTTTCCGACCCGGAACTGAACGGAACCCACCAGGTTGTGGCATGTTTCTTCTGTAAATCTATCGCTTCAATTAAGTATTTGAGTTCTCATTGGATTGCGACATGTTATATACGTGGATTATGCAGTTTTTGATACTCGCTCATCTCCCGGACTCCGATTTGCAATACAATTAGTATTCGTTGAGTCGCTGCGAAAAATAGTCGATTTTGTCCGCATTTTCGGCTTTATTTCACAGCGACTCAACAAATACTAATTGTATCACAAATCAAAGACCGGTAGGTGAAAGACCGTCAAAAATTGCATAATCTATGTATATAACATATCGCGATCCAATCAGAACTCAAATACTTAATTGGAGCAGAAAAGCTGTTATTATTGGGGCCGATGAAAAATGAGGCTCTGCTGCAGGTAAAACCTGCCAAAACCCGGCGGGTTTCGGTTCAGTTGCAGGTTGGAACCGCTTGTGATTGGGCGGTTCAGTTCTTTGGCAGTTCCAGAACTGGACCTGGAGCTCCAGTCTGGGTTGGGAACCGCTTGTGATTGGGTGGTTCGGTTCCTTGGCGGTTCGAGAACCGACCCGGGGGCACGGTTCCAGTTCAAACCCGGACTGCACCCGGGCAACCCGGATCCGTTGCTAACACTAGTTATTGGGGTACTCCTGCATGAATAGAGGTGGATCGGTATCGCTGTACTTGGTGTCGATACAGTCTGACCTTGATGACTATGACAAAACTGAAGAAGTGTATTTCAAAGGTAACTAGTCGTAGTCGTTGTGGAGTATGCAGATATAGTGGCATTGACAGGGTATGGCTGTTACCTCAAATATCGTATAACTCTTGCAGGTAATATTCTGAAGACATGTTGTAAGGCACTTGTGAGGGATACTCGCCAGTTTGGCAGAAGTGGAAATAATCGTCCATGAGATTGTTATACAGAAAATAACTCAAACAGAAGATTGAGGTGGGCTTCGGTTTGGCAATACTGATGTAGATAGGCAACATTGTAGATGATTATATCTTCATGTGCGTATTGGGACATGTGTAATGGAATAGTCTTAAGGTAAAAAACTTAATAATATTTCAGATACTTTTCCGCTGTTGTTGTTCTGACTGTGGATTGCTGCTAGAGCTTGATCGTTGGTTAAACCAGGAGGCTTGTGTGGTCTTTTCTAGATAAGTATTTCCCATCAGAGGTATATAAGTAAATCATAAGAATACTTCTCTATGACTATGATGTGTGTGTATAGTACTATTTCAATGTCACTTAATCCACCGAAGTGGGTATTTGCAAAACACCCGATCGTTACAACATGTCAAGGTTTCAAGGCTGGGAGTTCTAGGGTTTATGAAAACCGAACTAAAGATGCGGTGATCACGGGTACTGCGTAGCAAACAAGAGACTCGAAATCCGGAATCACAGAAGTGAACACAGGGTGGTGCCGAAGCAATCGATTGTTTTGTAGACTAGAGAACGAGTGAAGAACAAACCTATCCTCCGCAAATCCATCACTCTTATATACAGCTAACGCGACCGTCGTCATCTAAACTCACTCGTTGCAAAATACATCAAAACCTCACCCAACTATGTACGCCGCCGTTTTGATCCGTAACCACCTCATAACCATCACGCCATAATTACAACGCAACCAACAATACCTGCTTCCTTCCCTCAAAACATGATTCCTTCCTTCGAAACCTGATTCCTTCCCTCAAAACCTGATTCCTTCCTTGCATCCCATATTCTTCATATACGCTCCATCGATCATCACTGTTCCTCCGATCCTCACTCGACACAACTGTGACAGTAGCTCCCCCTCCCACAAGCCGAGTTCCTACGAGGCTGTTGATCCGGGTTTGCCATGTTGTTCTGCGTGAAATATATCAATTGCTTGAAGACCGTCCACATTGACTGCTGGCTCCCAGCTACGTTTGTCGTAGCCTTTCCATTTGACCAAATTCTGCAGCTGTTGTCCAAATATCCAGGAATCTTCGATGCGTTCCACTTCGTATTTTTCTTCTCCATCCACAACAACTTGGGGTGGTGCCGATTCGATTTGCCCTGGTAGTGGATCGTTCGAGGCCTTGCTTAGACGGGAGATTGATTGTACTGGATGTATATGAATGTCCTTAGGTAGTTCCAATCGGTAGGCCCACAGGCTGATAACTTCGATAATTTTGTATGATCCGAGATGTTTCCAGTCGAGCTTCTTGCTTTGCCTCTGTATTGTAACACTCTTGGCGTCCATCCATACTCTGTCTCCCACTGTCATCCTCGGTCCTCCTCTGCATAGTTTATCCGCCTGTTCTGCTTGGATTGATTGTGCTCGGGACATTTTGGCCTTTATCTGTTCAAAGATTTCATTGATCTTTTGGGAAAGAGTATTGGCATTTACATCCCTGATGTCGTTTCCATTCTGAACTGGATGTTGGCTAAAGGTCATCCTTGGATGGAAGCCATAGTTGCCGAAAAACGGTGAGCACTGTGTTGTTTCCGAGGTGTGATTGTTCGATTCAAATTCAGCTATGGGTAGCCACGAGGCCCAGTCGTCCTGCTGATAATTGACAAAGCTTCTCAGGTATTGTTCTATAATGGCGTTCATTCGCTCTGTTTGGCCGTCTGTTTGTAGGTGAAACGCAGTTGCAAGTCATCCGTGCAATTCTGAGTCTTTCGCAGACGTGTCTCCAAAATTCTGAGGCAAATTGGGGTCCTCTGTCCGATACTATTGTGTCTGGTAAGCCATGGAATATCAACACATTTCGTATGAACATTTCGCCCAATTTTCTGCCATCTGTATCATTTCGACTTGGTACCAGATACTTCATCTTTGATAATCTATCGACTATTACCCATATAGCGTTGTACACTTCGCTTTCCGGTACACCAACCACGAAATCCATACTCAGATCCTTCCATTGTTATTGTGGTATTTCAAGCGGCTTTAGCCATCCGTGGATCCTTTGATTCTTTGGTTTGCTGCGTTGGTATACATGGTAGTTTCGTATATATCTGTCCACATCCGCTCTCATACCTGCCCATTGATGATGTCTTTTGAGTAGGTCCAACGTCTTGGCTCGTCCTGGATGTCCCGCTGTTGATGAATCGTGATGTTCCTGTATCAACTGTAGCTTGTCTGAATTCTCTTTCACTTCAGTTGCGTTGATGCACAGTCCTTTGCTACTGTCAAACGGGCAATCCTTACACACATTTTGAATCCAGTTCCACAATTCCTTTGGATCGGCTTCATCTTGATTTACCACTTCCGCAAATGCTACAGTAAGTCCCTGTTGTATTCGTTTGTCGAGATTTTCCGTTTTGAATACGATTTGTTGGGTTTTTTCTGCCCCCCCCTTCGGAGGAATGTCTCCTGGCATTCTGGTGAGTGCATCAGGCTTTTGTCTCTGCTTTCCCGGACAATAAACAATCTTGAATTTCAATCTTCACAGGAATTCGGACCACCTTGTTTGTCTTCTATTGAGTAGCTTTGATGTCATGCAGTATTCGAGGTTTTTGTGGTCGGTCAGTATCTCAATTGGATGTGCTGACCCATCGCATTCTGGTCTCCATTGTTTGAGAGACATGACAATGGCTCCTAGTTCCTGATCGTAAATTTCGTAATTCTCCTTGGCTGGCGTATTCTTTTTGGAGAAGAATGCAACTGGGAGGAGGATTCCTTGATTGTCATATTGAGATAGGACTCCTGCCGACACATAACTCGAGGCATCTGTTTCCAGGACGATTTCGTTTTCTTAATCGAAATGTGCGAGGACTGGTACTGCCGTGAATGCTTCTTTCAGCTCTGCAAAGCCTCGTTTCTGATCGGGTCCCCAGTGAAATTGTATCAGCTTCTTTGTTAACTTTGTCAATGGTTGGACCACTCTGCTGTAATTCCTGATAAACCTTCGATGGAAGTTGGCAAAACCTAAGAATGCCTGGACCTCCTTGAGTTTACCGGGTGCTTCCCATTCCTTGACTGCTGTTATCTGTTCTGGATCCATTCTAATTCTGTTGACACCGACTATTAATCCCAAATACTTGACCTCTTGTTGATGGAATTCGCATTTCTCGGCTTGAAGGTATAATCCTGCTTCTTTCAACGTTGTCATTACTGCTCTGACATGTTCACGATGTTCCGTTAGATTGTCACTGTAGATCAGAATGTCGTCCAAAAATGCTGTGCAGAAAATATCCAAAAAGGGGCGAAGTGTATTGTTGATGAATTCCTGAAAAGATGCTGGAGCATTGGTGAGTCCAAAGGGCATAACGAGGGATTCGAACAGGCCATAACGGGTCCTGACCGCAGTTTTCCATTCGTCTCCTGCTGCTATTCAGATCATATTGTAGGCATCTCGGACGTCCAATTTGGTGTACCATTTGGCTTTTGATAGTCTCAGCAGGGTTTCCTGGATCAATGGTAACGGATATCGATTCTTTAACGTTACTTCGTTGAGGCCTCGATAATCCACACACAGCCGTAAACCTCCATTCCGTTTTGGTGCAAACAACACCGGTGCTCCGCATGGTGATGATCACGATCTGATGAATCCCTTTGACAAGTTTTTTTCAATCCACTCTTTTAGGACCTGAAGTTCTTCTCTTGACAGGCTGTATATTGGTCCGAAAGGTGGGGTGAAACTGTCTTGGAGTGTAATCTTATGATCGTATGGTCTATGTGGTGGTAGTCTTTCAGCGATTACTTTATCAAAGAGGGGGAGAAACTCATGATTTTCCTTGGGAATTAATTGTTCCAGCGGTTTTTCTTGAAGGTCATTAATTTCTAGGGCCTGATTGATTTCGTATAAGGTTACCACGTATACATTGAGTTTCTCCTTTCTATTTTGTCTCATGAATGGGGCTGCTGCTATAGCACATATGTCCAGTTTTGGTGCACTTGATTCCATTGTTTCCATATGATTTCCCCATACCCATACGCTCAAATGAAGTTGACAATATTTCTGGCAGTAATCACTTTCAAATCCTATTCTTTTCTTTTGGAATTTGACTGTAACATCGTGAAGTTGTAGCCATGGTAATCCAAGTACGATTGGATAGTATCCAAGTTTTGTAATGAATGCTATTAATTGCTTCTGATGTCTACGTATACCTACATCCAATTTGCCATGGTGGTAATGGTTCCTGATTCGATGGGCCTTCCATCTATAACTTCCAACTCTCTTGATTCTTTTAATTTCCTTTCTTTTAACTGATGATGGCGAACGAAATCTTGGTCAATGAATGCTATTCCAGTAGCTCCACAGTCTATTAAAGTGTGTGTATCAATGATTTTGTCTTCTATTCTCAGTGAGCATTTCACAACGAGATGTTTGCTTTCCATTGAAGACTCTTTCATTTCTACGCTTGATATAGAAAACTGCGAAATACCAAAACTAGCATTGACTGACAAAGGAGATTCGTTTCCAGCGCAATTACCATCCTTATTGCACTGGACTAAACTTTTCCTGACTCCACTTCTTTTCCTTTTCCTGTTGTTGAATCTGCATCTCCTTCGTTTGCCGTCTTCTTAAAAGGTGACACCTCTATTTGTCCTGATGCCACTTTCAACTTCCTTGGGCATGATGTCGCGAAATGTCTGCTATCACCACAATACATACATAGTCCTCCTTCCCTTCGTCTCTTCCTTTCCTCAGGTGTGATCATTTTTCCCTTTACTGCTGAAAGATCCATCGGAGCGGGGCTGTGGTAGCCTGCAACTGATCCTGCTGGTGTGGATTCTTGGGCAGATGTGGTGTTGGTCGTTGAGTCGGATTTCTTGTATCCATGCCACTTCCCAAATTTCCTTTCCGCAGCTCTTCTCCACAGTTGTGCGTCTCTTTTTGACACCATTTTGACGAAATCGATCATGCTCTCTGGTTTCTCAATATGTTGTAGGGAATCTTTGAGTTCGTTGGATGGCCCTTGCCGTAGTCTGTCCTGCTGAGCGTCTTCGTTCCTTTTTGTGTCTACTACGTATCTTTGAAATTCTGCGTAGTACTGGGAGAATTCGCAGTTTCATTGCCTGAGTTTTGCCTGTTCCCTTTTCGCCATTGCTGCTCTGTCTTGATCTCCAAATGCTACATCCAGCAGGTCATCTAGGTCTTTCAAGGTATTGAGCTTGACCTCCCCTGAGATTTCGTCACAGTGTGGCATTAACTGTGCCAGAGCTACTCCTTTTAGGCATCCAACTATGTATCTCAGCTTCTTCTGTTCATTGCTGAATGCCTTTGGTTTTCCGGCTATCTTTAATGCCAACTGCACCTGCCACCCTCGAAGTTCTTTCCTATCTTCTCCTGAAAAGCTGGTAATATCATTCACCTTCTCTTCCCGCTCTTCCCCTTCTGTCCTTACTCTTGATTCTCCCCCTCTTCCCTCTGTCAACTTCAGAATCCTGGTCCCCTGTTGTCGATTTTCTTCTGCCAGATCCCTAAACTTCTCCATTTGAGCTTGAGCGTCTTCCAGATCTTGTTTCAATTCCGCCAAGTCTGGATTCGCTTCCTCCAATGTTTGTTTTAGGATCCAAATTTCTTCTACCAGGTCTCCATGACTGCATGTTTGCGGTGTTTCTGTTGTTGCCGCTGTTTGTTGAGTAAGCAGTAATTCCTGCTTCAGATTGTCCCTTTCCTGGAGGACATTTTCTCCTTCTGCCAACAATTCCAATATTCATACTTCCGCATTCTGCACATATTGCTGTTCCTTGAGCAATTCGTTCAGTCTGCTGGTCGTTGGTAGTTGGCTTATTGCTCTCAGCCCTTTGTTGATGTCCCTGAGGTGCTCCCTCCGCTGTATTTCGTTGATGGCTTCTATGTTCTTCGTTGCCACAATTTCCAGCTCCGTCTGTATGTCTCCAGTCAACATGACATCGCGAGCTGGCCACGAGAATCCTTCTGACATCTTGGCGGTGGTGTTGAGAGGCTGCTGTGGGGAGGTTTGCAGCTGTGAATCTAGAGCGAGATTTTCTGTTCAGGCAGTCTGCCACCTGGTCAATGTTTTCTTGGATTTGTTGAACTGCCGCTTCAATTTCTGCTTCTAGGAATGGGTTGACCATCTACCAGAAAAACACCTCGTGTTTGCTGGGTGTTGTTACAATGATCAGCGGGGTTGGTAGAGGGGCTGGGTGTAATTCTTGATCAACTCCCTTTCCCTTATTTACTTTTCGCTCGTTGTAGTCTGCCCACGAGATTTGGCTTTCTATGTCCTTCTGTGTTGCCTTAACAGTGGATTCAGATTTTGTAGATTGGGTATTTGCTGCCCTTCCGATTGTCCAGTGAGTGCCTCCGCAGTTGTGCTCGCAGTAACACGGTTCTTCGTCCTGACATTTGACGTGAAGACTGTAATATTTGGTCCAGAAGTTTTTGAATACTGCGTCGTTGATTTGGAGGCCTCCTCCGTTGCTTGCTGCTTTTGTCCAGTAACTATTCTAAGGGCATACCGCTTGTGGTTCGTCCCAGAAATATGCTTCCAGAGGTTCCTCGGGTTCGTTGAGGATAGCGTCGATGCTATCAAACGCGTTCAAAGGTTCTTTTTCAAAAAGATTGATGGTTTGACCAGCTAGGTCGAAGAAATTGATTTGGGATTGTTGAGGTTTATTGTTGTCGTATGCTGGCATTCAAAACAGTGTGGATCCTTCTCGTTGATGTTTCCACAGGTACACAATGCAGGAGTGTCTCCAAAAGCTGTGTACTGTGAGCTTGTTTTCGAAGTTTCCAACTGATTTAAATACAGAACAAAGGCAGTTGCAAGGTCTGTGGCAGAAATAACAACCGCTTCAATGAGAATCACAGCACATATACTGAAATATATCTGATAGAATCGATTGTACACTCGTTCTTCTGTCGAAGTTTCAAGGCTCGGAGTTATAGGGGTTATAAAAACCGAACTAAAGATGCAGTGATCGCGGGTACTGCGTAGCAAACAAGAGACTCGAAATCCGGAATCTCAGAAGTGAACAAAGGGTGGTGCCGAAGCTATTGATTGTTTTGTAGACTAGAGAACGAGTGAAGAACAAACCTATCCTCCGCAAATCCATCGCTCTTATATACCGCTAACGGGACTGTCTTCATCTTAACTCACTCGTTGCAAAATACATCCAAACCTCACCCAACTATGTACGCAGCCGTTTCGATCCGTAACCACCTCATTACCATCACGCCATATTTACAACGCAACCAACAAAACCTGCTTCCTTCTCCGAAAATCTGATTCCTTCCTTCGAAACCTGATTCCTTCCCTCAAAACCTGATTCCTTCCTTGCATCCCGGATTCTTCATATACGCTCCATCGATCATCACTGTTCCTCCGATTCTCACTCGACACAACTGTGACACAACAAAACCAATTTCGGTAGTTGGTTGCAAAGAGTTCCATTTGACAACCTGTGGAGGCGTAAGCTTCCATCAGGCATCCCAATGGTTCCTGCATTCATGGTGACATTGCTGATACACATATCAGACCATTAGATCATATTAGTTATCTGTTTTCTATATAAGTGGAATAGTGATCAAAGATTTAATGAGCTACAAACCCATACTTTGCCACGTACCGAGTGTCATTGGTACTTATCTGTATTCCCCAAAGGGGCTGCCCTCTCCCAGTTATCGTGTTGTGCAAACACAACAGAGCTGGGGTTCGACAGTCTAGGTCCGAACACCTATCTTTGAGGTAGTAATAACTACCGGGGCGCAGTAAGCTTATCTTCTTTGACTATTTCACTCAGGAGATAGCAAAGTCCATCATACTAAGATAATATCGTTCTTCCAACCATCTCGGTGAAGTTGTATGCAACTCGGAGTATAGTTTTGTGTTCTAGTATTAGTTTGATACGAGGTAATACTGGTCCGATTCATAATATACAGCTGACCCTGAGGTCCCTGCAAGGCAGTTATGTTTGCTTTGGCAGTATGGTTTGGTGTATCCCATGCCTTGGCCAATACCAAAGGGATTGCCC
Source organism: Trichophaea hybrida (assembly GCA_015178995.1). Lineage (NCBI taxonomy): Eukaryota > Fungi > Ascomycota > Pezizomycetes > Pezizales > Pyronemataceae > Trichophaea > Trichophaea hybrida. The sequence goes on from WHVE01000724.1 coordinate 33,581, forward strand.
CTCAGTTACTATCAGATCGAGTGTGCGTATTGTCTCCACATGGGTCAGGTAGCCCATTTTGCTAAGACTCAGTATAGAAGCTTGGAATATTGTGGGACATTCACCTGGCTATGTTGAGCCGTCTGCTTACTCATCAGTGGACATTCCTCAGGGGTGTATTCTCCTCCAAATGATACAAGTTGTCATTGGCAAGCCTGGGGGACTAAGCCTGATGTACCTCATACGCATGATAAGGGAAAACCCCTAACATATTTACACTCTTTACTCTAGAACTCCCGTACCTCAACTGCCTTCAAACCAATGCACAACCCTTGCAACTACTGCTGACCTCGATCTCCTGATCTCTTCATATCTTTATCGTTAATAGATTATACTTGGACCATCGGTATTCTTCCTGACATCAACTCCACCGTTTCTGTTTTCCACACCAGTGGTATTCTTTCGATCTAATTAACCTCCAGACAAGTAGACTTCATTCAACAGAGAGTAGCTTCATTGGATGGTGTGGCGCATGCTTTTAGCCTTCACTGGATAGAGAGTAGCTTTCTCTAGCTTTCGTTGTGTAGTGACTTTCGGAGCGATGTTCACTCTAGCTTTCGTTGCATAGAGACTTTCGGAGCAACTCTATTCTTATTTCGCTCTGCCCAGTGTGGTGCATTCTCTCGATTCGTTCACTAGAAAGAAACTTCACAGTTCAAGAAGCTTCCCTGTTCAAGAACTTTGCAGTTCAGTATGCTGTGCAGTTCGAGAAGCTTTGCCGTTCAAGAAGCTTTGCCGTTTGAAAAGCTTCACTCTGGCGTCCAAGACGAGTGACAGCCAATGCCGTCACAAGTGATCATCTGGTCTCTCGCTCCGGAGGTATTATATTAGGTATAACATTCGTCCACTAGCCCTGAGCTTCGTCCGCAAACCCAGAGCTTCTTTCACTAGTCCAGAGCTTTGTCCGCTAGCCCAGAGCTTTTTGTTATGGGGGTACTCCTGTGTGTGTAGATGCGGATCGATATTGTCGTACTTGTTGACGATATAATCTGAGTTTGATGACTGAAATACAGCTGAAGAAGTGGATTTCGATTGTGGCTCGTCGCAATCGTTGGGAGGTGTGTAGATACACAGGCATGCGCAGGGGTACTGCCGTCCTTCAAAAGTCGTATGAGTCTTGTAGGTAGTCTTCGGATGACTCGTCGTAGGATACTTGCGAGGGGTACTCGCCTGTTTCGCAGAAGTGGAAATAAGCATCGACGAGATTGTTGTATCGCAAAAACTCATATAAGAAATTGAGGTGAGTGTCGGTTTCACAATACGAGTGTAGATAGGTGGCGTTGTAAATTATCACGTCGTTGCGGTAGTATTTAGACATAGAGTAAAAGATATTCTTAAGGTCAAAACTTAATAATATTTCATGTGGTTTTCCGCTGTTGTTGTTCTGACTGTGGATTGCGGATAGGGCTTGATCGTTGTGTTTAAAAAGGAGTTTAAGGTGGTCTTTTATAGGTGAGCATTTCTCGTCAGAGCCGTGTTAGTGAGGCATGACAGTACTTCTCTATCACTATCATACGTGTGTATAGTACTATCTCGATAACACTCAGTCCACTAAAGTGGGTGTTCACATAATGACCAATCGTTACTGTAGCGCCGATCTTGGTAGTTGATTGCGGAGAGTTCTGTTCGACAATGTGTGGAGGCGTAAGCCCTCACCTGGCATCCCAAAGGTTATCCGGCATAGTATGACATTGTTGACACGTATATGGGACCATTACTTCGTATTAGTTATCTTTCTTCTGTATGAGTGGAATAGTGATCAAAGGTTTAATGAGCTACCAACCCATACTTTGCCACGTATCTAGTGTCATCGCATCATACCCGTGTTCCCCGGATGGTGGTTTGCTCTCTCAGTTATCGTGTGTTGCAAACGCGACAGAGCTGGGGATTGACAGTCTAGGTCCGAACACTTATCTTTTAGGTAGAATCAACTACCGGGGCACAGTTAGCTTATCTCTGTTTGAATACTGATCTCGGGAGATAGCAAAGTCCCTGATACTAACATAATATTGTTCATCCAACTATCTCGGGGAACTGAGTACAGTTTCGGAGCATAGTTTTTATTCCAGTATTAGTTTGATATGAGGTAGCATAGGTCTGATTCGTAATACACAGCTAATCCGAGGGTTCCTGCTAGGCAATTACTCTGCTTCGGCTGTATGGTTTTCCATGTGTCCCATGCCTTGGCCAGCAGCTAAGGTTATACCCTTTGGTCGCTGTCAGATCGTACGTATGTATTGTCTCCGCGTGGATTAGCTAGTCCACTTTGCTATGATACGGTATTGAAGCTTGGAATATTACGGGATTTTTACCTGGCTATGTTGGGCCTTCCACTTACCCATTAGTAGCCGTCCTGAGGGGTGTATCCTCGACTCGTGACACACGGTATTGTGCGAGTGAACCTGGGAGACTAAACCTAATGTACCTCATATGTATGCTAAGGGAAAACCCCTAACATTACCCCCCTCCGAAGCTCTGGTGACCTCAACAGAGTACTCCAACATAAGAAGTGATCTTTGCAATATATACCACTCAGACAGCGTATACTATTGGTATAGCTAATCTTAGTTATAGTAAAAAATAAAAATAAAAATAAAAATAAAAATAACCTCTGCGTATAACAGTGCGGTATGAGTTTAACATAAGAGAAGCTATTTCTTTTTCCTTCTTTTCTGTACTTTGCTGTCTGATTTTTCTTTCCATATCTTATCCCTTTCAATTTCTGGATGTGTTTCATAATATCGATTTATTAACTCAGGTGCCACTTCTTGTAAGTGTTCGTAGGATTCCCAAGTATTTTCGTCATGTAAATAGTTTTCCCATTTTGTAAGGAAGACATGTTTTCGATGATCGTTATCGGTTGGTCCGCTTGCGATTATTGCTTCAGAAAACCATCCTTCGTTATCTGCTTCGACTGGGTGCACGATTCGTTGCTTGATATCTCCCCCAAATGGTTGCAGTCGTGATACGTGAAAAGCGGGATGTATTTTCCAAGTGTCTGGTAACTTTAATCGACACCATCTTTTATTGCTTCCCACTTTGACAATTTCGAAAGGTCCGTATAGTTTATCTTCGAGTTTCCAACATTGTCATTTTGTGTGGATGTTTTTTCCATCCAACATTACCCAGTCTTTGACCTTGTACTGTGGAGCCGGTTTTCATTTCCTATCATAGTATTCACCCATTTTTTTCCCAACTTTTCTAGTTCGTCTTCCAGTTTTGGATATACGTCTATCATGTAATGAGCGTATAGTTCCGAAGCAGGATTATTGAATTGAACTTCAGTTGGCCAGTTGGTGGGTGGTTCGTATCCGAAATTGGCGCAGAAAGGGGTTCTCTTGGTGGTTGCATGTCTTGAATCATTATATGCGTATTCCGCCATTGCCAACATCCCGGACCAATCGTCCTGTTTGTAATTGCAATAGGTGTGTAGGAAGTGTTCAATGGTCTGGTTAAGTCTTTCTGTTTGTCCGTCCGTTTGGGGTGAAAAGATGTTGACATGGATCGTTTAATTCCCAAGAAATTGTATAAGTCCGCGATAAAATGTCCACCAAATACTCCATCTCTGTCGCTTACCACATCCAATAGTAGTCTGTGGTGTATCCATACATTTTCCAGAAATAACTTGGCTACTACTGATGATTCTCTTTTGGCTGTTGGTATGAAGTGAGCCATCTTGGTAAACCTGTCGATGACTACCATGATATTTTTGTTTCCATTTGATTCTGTTAGGTCGGTTATGAAATCGACCAATATGTATGTCCATGGTGATGATGGTAGTTCGAGCAGGTGCAATAGACCATGCTTGGCATGTTGTGGACATTTCGTTCTTTGACATGAGTCGCAGTTGTTGCAGTAAGTGCGGACATCTTCCTCGAGCTTTGGCCTGTAAAAGTTCCTGGTGATAAGTTCCATTGTCCTTTCCCTTCCGAAATGTCCTGCTACTTTTGAATCGTGTTCCTTTTTCATCACTTTTTTTCTAAATTCTTTTGGCACATACAGCCATCCTTTTCATACTACCATTCCATCCTCGTCGATTCCCAATCTTTCATCTGTATTTCCTTTTTCTTTTATGTTTTTGTGTATTTCTAGATACTCCTGATCTTTTTCGATTTCTTCGTTGAATTTTGTATGTATTGTGGGAATCAATTTCTTTATTGAAAACCCTGCTAGTATAATTTCTTCATTATCTTCGAGATCCAATGCGCTTATCGACATCCAATATTCAGGTCCTAATAGAGGTTTGTTGTTGGTTGGCTCTGTATCACCCTCTCTAGCGATGAACTCCGGGCATCGTGACAAAGTGTTGGCTTTCCTATTTTGTGATCCTTTTCAAAAGACTATTTGGAAATTATATTCTTGCAATACTTCAGCCCATCTCGCTTGCCATCTGTTAAGTTGATTTGTTTCTTTAAAATATTGTAAATTCATATGGTCGGAAAATATGGTTGTTGTATGAATTGCTCCTTGTAAGTAACATCGCCATGTTTTCATTGGGTATACTATGGCCAACATTTCCTTGTCGTTTATTTGATAATTTAGTTCCGCTGTTGAGAATTTCTTTGATATAAAGGCTACCGGATGTAGTTTTCTGTCTTCAAATTTCTGAGATAGTACTGCCCCCATTGCGTAGTCTGACGCATCAGTTTCTATTATTGCTGGTCTGTCTTCTTCGTAATGTCTGAGTATAGGGGTATTTTCTTGCAAGAATAATATGCATATTTTGTAATATGCCGCTTTTTGTGCTTCTCCAAAAACGAAGTTTTTTCCGTCTCCTTTTAGCGTATTGGTGATGGGAGCAACCATTCCGGCATATCCCTTCATGAATCTTCGATAGAAATTCCAGAGTGCTAGTATAATTTGTACTTCTTGTTGTGTTTTTGGCATTGGCCAGGTAGTTACCACTGTACTTCTGCTTGGTGCCATTTTTAATCCTTTTCCACTTACTAGGAAACCTAAGAATTGGACTTCTTGTTGATCAAATTCGCATTTGTCGATCTCCACTACCAACTTGTTGTCTTGTTATACATGTAATATTTTTCCAATGTATTCGTGATGGTCTTCTTTGGTCCCCTTTGTGGCTATCATGACATTGTGGATATAACAGACTGTGACGTTGTCGTCTCTTCCTAGGAATGGTTGTAAAATACCGTTCATCCATCTCTGAAACGTTGCTGGTGCATTCATTAAACTGAACGGCATTACTGTGTATTCGTAAGACCCAAACTTTGTTCTAAAAGCTGTTTTCCATTCGTGTCCTTTTGCCATTCGAACTAGGTAGTATTTTGATTTCATGTCGAGTTTAGTGATATAGGTAGCTCCTTTCATTCTATTTTGTAGTTCGTCCATTAATGGTAGTGCCGTTTTATCTTTGATCGTTAAATCATTGAGTCGTCTGTAGTCCACGCAGAGACGAAGGCCACGGCCATTGGGTTTTGGAACGAATAGGATTTTGCTTCCTGCTTGTCCTTGTGATGGCTGTATTTTTCCTTCTGTTATCATTTTAAGAATATATTCTCGGAGCAATCTTTCCTCTTCTCTGGACAGTTGGTAAATCGGTCCGACTTTGACTTGGTCATCTGTCGTTTTGAGGTTTATTTCATGATCGTGAGGTCCATGCTTTGGTAATTTTTCGGATTCATGTGGATGGAACAGAAGTAACCACTTGTGATATTGTGGTGGTAGTTCTTCGGCGAGTTGTTTTGTGGCGTTCATTATCACCGATTCAATAACAATTGCGTCGTTTCGGAAAATTATTTTGTCGTTGTAGGTAATTTTCCATTCTGGATGTTGTTTATCATGTCCGTAGCATGTGCTGTCGCATTCTGTGATGTGAAGGTGTCCATATGTCATTCCTTGTGCTTTATGTTTTTCCAAATACCACACTGGTATTAAAACATCATAGCTTTCTTGCATTTTGACAACTTCAAAAGTTTCGAGTGATCGATGATTTCCGAATGCCAACCCTAACGGAATGGTGTATAGTCCTGGAAGTTGTACCTTGTTTCCTCCAAAATCCTTTGCTCCGATTGCATGTTTTCTTGGTACCACTGGTATTTTAAATGCCTTTGCAGTTTCTGGTGATATGGTAAAGGATGTGGATCCTAAATCTAGCATTGCTCGCACAGGGAATTGTTTACTTATTCCTCTACCGTCGTCGTAATCTATAAAGAATTTGTAAATTGGCCTCTTTCCTACCCTTGTTTGTGGTATTTTGTGTAATTTATTGACTTCGTAAAACACAAAGTCGTTGCTTGTGTTTTGTCGTTTGCTTGAGGTGTCTTCCTCCGTAGGGGGGTGTTTGCATTTTGCAGCCATCCTCTCGACAATGGCTGGGCCATAATAGGTCCTTTTTGTTAGTAATATTGGGTTTGGTTATACATAATTTTCAATTGCGCAACTACCAACCAGCGGTTTCACCCCTTCCGGACTCCTCAAGGTTGCGACTGGTACTATATAAAGGCTTTCTCCCGCCTAATCACCAACATCCTCCAAATTCTACTCCGACGAGTTTTCTTCTTGATTCCATCAATCTTCGGCTATATCGTCACTGCTTTCGTCAGTTGGTAATTCTCCTTCTGAGGTCTGTACTTGTGCCTCTTTTTTCTTATCACTCTCGATTTCGTAATTTTCAATTGGTTCGTCTTCCAACTGATCGTAACCACCCACTTTCATTTTTTGATAGGTCTTTGGTTTCACAAAATCTGCCGTCCTGCTCGTGACCGTGACGTTCTGAATGTATTTCATCGTTCCATGGGCTCCTTTTCGATCCGATGGCCAAGCGCATCTCAAGCATTCGTCTGCTGCCCTTCTTCTCTTGAGTTCTTCATCCGGGACTCCTTCGATCATTTGTTTATTGGTTTTTCCTTCCGCGCTTTTAAATCCTTGCGGTGTTTCCTTGGCTCGATTCTGAACAGCTGGTTTTTGATTGCGTTCGAACCTTGGTGCTTTTTTGAGTGCTTGTTTTTTCTGAATCAACCCTGACTCGGAGACTCGTCTGGTTGCTGTTGAGTTCCCTTTCATTATTCCGAAGTTCCTTTCCGTTGCTTGCCAGACTTCTACATATTTTCTGGCATTTATGATGATTTCCCTGAGTTCACTGTCTGTTTTATCCGCTGGATTTACAGTTGACAGTTGTTTAAAGATCTGTGGTGGTAGTCCTTTCATTATCATCATTCGATAGGCTACCTCTGTGATTTTTGTTTTGATGTTCAGGGTGTCATATTCCATCATCATATCTTGAATGTTTCCTTCATATTTCACATTCGCTATATCTTTGTATGCCGTTTCTTGTTGGAACTGATTGTGAAATCTGGCGTATATTCCCGCTCGATATCCTGACCAGCTTCTTCCGTGGGTTCCAGCACTTGCCTCTTGTTCCCATTGCATGTGCCAGGCTAATGCGTGCTTATCCATCCGTCCTCTGCAGTACTGCAGTTTGATCCCTGGTTGGGTGAACAGATGTGGTTGATCCGAAATGTATGTCTCCATACACATCCACCAGACATCAAAGTCTTCTTTGCTCGTTCCCGAAAACCTTGGAGGGTCTGGTAATTCGATCCTAGAATCCCTTTTGTTTCTTGCTGTGGCTGTTGCTCATTCTTTCCCTGATCTTTATAAATTCCTCGGTTACTCCTGTAACGATTTGATGGGACTGGTCTTGAATGGCATCTATTCATATTCTTGCTTTCTTCAATACCAGATCAATTGCCCGTATTTGCTGATCATGTCCTTCTAGAACCTGAACTCCTATCATCCTGTTGGTTTCAACCTGCTGGGCGAAGATCTCGCAGTCTTGTCGAACGTCGTCCAATACAACTTCGATCACTTCGCTCTCGTTGTTGCAACAGTTGATTAGGTTCTGTATTTCCCAAACTAGTCGTGACACGCACGTCTGGATGCTGTCCGTCATTTCCGTATCCTCATCCTGATTGATTTCACGGTATTGGCGGCCTGTCTTTTGATACTGGTCTTGTAGCCTCCGATCCCAGTCTGGTAGATGTTTGGATGTCGATGCAGTCGACTTGGTGACCGTGGTGGATACGGGTGCGAACCGGCCCACTCTGAATGTCAGTCGGCGTCTGGGGGTCGCCATTATGAAATTGTGGGGATACTATCATGCAAGGTCCCGAAAATTTTGCTCTTTTTAGTGCTGTGACAGCTAGCTGTTGAATGTGACAACAACTTGCACACTTTTTATTGCAATATTTTGGACCGTGTTCTGGACAACTCTTTATAGTGTATTCGTTTTCGTCGTGTGTAATTTTGGTGGAACAGCAGGCTTTGGTACTGAACAGTTGACAGTTCATAAATCTCCGTATTTCGGATAACGTCCGAAATATTATACTGTTATGGGGGTACTCCTGCGTGTGTAGATGCGGATCGATATTATCGTACTTGTGGACGATACAATCTGAGTTCGATGACTATGACGAAGCTGAAGAAGTAGATTTCGATTGTGGCTTGTCGCAGTCGTTGGGTGGTGTGTAGATACACAGGCATGTGCAGGGGTACTGCCATCCTTCAAAAGTCGTATGAGTCTTGTAGGTAGTCTTCGGATGACTCGTCATAGGATACTTGCGAGGGGTACTCGCCTGTTTCGCAGAAGTGGAAATAAGCATCGACGAGATTGTTGTATCGCAAAAACTCATATAAGAAATTGAGGTGAGTGTCGGTTTCACAATACGAGTGTAGACAGGTGGCGTTGTAAATTATCACGTCATCGCGGTAGTATTTAGACATAGAGTAAAAGATATTCTTAAGGTAAAAACTTAATAATATTTCAGGTGGTTTTCCGCTGTTGTTGTTCTGACTGTGGATTTCTGGTAGAGCTTGATCGTTGTGTTTAAACAGGAGTTTAAGGTGGTCTTTTATAGGTGAGCATTTCCTGTCAGAGGCGTGTTATTGAGGCATGACAGTACTTCTCTATTACTATCATACGTGTGTATAGTACTATCTTGATAATACTCAGTCCACTAAAGTGGGTGTTCGCAGAACGACTGATCGTTACTGTAGTGCCAATCTCGGTAGTTGATTGCGGAGAGTTCCGTTTGACAATGTGTGGAGGCGTAAGCCCTCAGCAGGCATCACAAAGGTTATCCTGTATAGTATGACATTGCTGACATGCATATGGGACCATTACTTCGTATTAGTTATCTTTCTTCTGCATGAGTGGAATAGTGATCAAAGGTTTAATGAGCTACCAACCCATACTTTGCCACGTACCTAGTGTCATCGCGTCAAATCCGTGTTCCCCGGAGGGTGGTGCGCTCTCTCAGTTATCGTGTTTTGCAAACGCGACAGAGCTGGGGATTGACAGTCTAGGTCCGAACACTTATCTTTTAGGTAGAGTCAACTACTGGGGTGCAGTTAGCTTATCTCTGTTTGATTACTGATCTCGGGAGATAGCAAAGTCCCTTATACTAAGATAATATCGTTCGTCCAACTATCTTGGGGAACTGAGTACAGTTTCCGAGCCTAGTTTTTATCCCAGTATTAGTTTGATATGAGGTAGTATAGGTCTGATTCGTAATGCACAGCTAACCCGAGGGTTCCTGTGTTACACCTAGCAAGTTTGCAGCGGGGTCACGTATGATCACCCGCCATTTCCCTGATTTGATGTCATCGGCTATCACTCGTCTCGGCTGCCAGAGCCAATCTTTTCGGATGGCTAGCAAACGAACACCCACACCATCAATAAGCATCGACGGCTAGTTAATGGCCAAGGTCGCTTCTGCTCCGAAACCCCGATAACAAACGGACAGCCAACAAACAGCTGAATGGTATCGGCCAAGAAGCTGACGCTCGCCGACGACAAACGGACAGCCGGCAATAAACTGTATGGCGCCAGCCAAAAGCCAACGACTGTCGGAGGCCTAAGATTACGTGCCGACTCTGAACAGCAAAGCTGCTCTCTATTGAAAGAGGCCTATTCATCTGGAGGTCATCAGATCGAAAGGATACCACTGGTCTGGAGGTACAAGCCCGCGAGCTTGATGTCATACAGGATACTGATGGTATGATTATAATCTAATGACGATAAAGACGATAGAGGATTGAGAGATGGAGGCCGTGGTAGTTGCGAAGGAACGGGCATTGGTTCGAAGGAGGTTCGAAGGTGGTTATGGTGCTGGAGCTCTAGAGAAAAAGCATAGATAAAAGTATTTGTTAGAAAACGAAGACGAATGTATAAAGACCTTGGGTTCTTCGACGGTAGAAAGGCATCAACCTTCTCAGCGAGGAGAACAAGCCTTAATGATATACGCATTGAAAAGCTACTTCTTTTCGTTCAGAATCTTTTAGTGATTTCCCATCCCAAGCGAACTTCCTAACCAACCTTCGAAGCAGTCCCGAATTAAGTACGGATACTACTTTGACCAGGTAAACCTGGAGCGAAGCTCCTGGTGTTACATCCTGCAAGGCAATTACTTTGCTTCGGCAGTATGGTTTTTCATGTGTCCCATGCCTTGGCCAGCGCCTGAGGTTATACCCTTTGGTCGCTGTCAGATCGTACGTACGTATTCTCTCTGCGTGGATTAGCTACTCCACTTTGCTAAGACACGGTATTGAAGCTTGGAATATTACGGGATTTTCACCCGGCTATGTTGGGCCTTCCGCTTACTCATTAGTAGCCGTCCTCAGGGGTGTATCCTCGACTCGTGACACACGGTGTCTTTCAAGTGAGCCTGGGAGACTAAACCTAATATACCTCATATGTATGCTAAGGGAAAACCCCTAACACTTTTTTCGACAGCCCAGAGCTTCTTTCTCTAGTCCAGAGTTTCGTCCACTAGCCCTGAACTTTGTCCGCTAGCCCTGAGCTTTGTCCGCTAGCCCTGAGCTTTGTCCGCTAGCCCTGAGCTTTGTCCGCTAGTACTGAACTTTGTCCACTAGCTCAGAGCTGCATCTGCTAGCCCAGCGCTATGTCGACTGGCCAGAGCTTTGTTGACTGGGCTGCGTAGATCCATAGTACTTTATAGTGTCCTTGCGCATATCACCAGATTGAGCCATTGTCCATGTCCGTGTATTTGCCATTTCCACCTGTACCTGCGCTCCATAGCTAGCAAGTGCAATTGACATCATAATACCAATGTTCATATGCAGTCAATAGAGCTCATAGTGTTACTTTAGATGCTGGATTGACTTATCTATGAGGCCAAAAGACCATATATATATTCAGTACTCCAGAGAGCAGGTGCGTACACTGCATCTATCTATAGATACGGCTGAGCTGTGCTACGCGTAAGGTCATTTTGCCAGTGTAGATCCATAGAACATTATAGTGTCCCTGCGCAGATCACCAGATTGAGCCGTTGCCAATGCCTGTGTATTTGCCATTTCCCCACGTGCCAATACTTCATAGCCACCATGTGCAATTACAAATGTTCACACACAGTCCATACGAGCTCATAGTGCCTATGCGCAAAATTTCCTATGGAATGCTGTCCGAAAAACTGGTTGCTATGAGCTGCGCTACGCATATGGTCATTTTTGCCGGTGCCCATCGGCAAGGCCTGGACACCTATCGACTTCCGCAGAAGGGTTGTAAATGAGCTTGTTGCCTCACCACAGCAAAAGGTTCGGATCTGCCAAACCTACATCAAGAAAACTGGCCGCATCTACTTCTCAAAGCATGTATGCAGCTTGCCCAAAGCAATGGCAACCCCAGTTACTAGCACAGTTGAGTATGAGCATCGTGTTGAATGCATGAAGAAGCGTCGGGCATGTATTATATGTAGATTAGATTTCCGTGCTGGAGCCAGTAGATGTAGGGGGAGGTATTCAGAAAAGCTTACAGCTTTTGAGTGCAAACCATGCACGCCACCAGCAGCTTTGTGCCCACCTGCAGATTTGGATGAGCTTGGAAGCTCCCATAGCAAGTGTTTTAAATGGTGGCATGAACGGTAGATGGAAGCTTGCAAGGCCGGTACTATGTAGATGGAGAGTATATACATGATGATAATCCACTATACTATAATAAGGTAGCGTATGCATGATAGAGATTTTCCAATGTCTCACCGGTCAAAGGGATACTGAAATAATAATATTATGAAAGAAACTTAGCTTCGAGACAATCTCACATGCAACTACTTGAAGATACCCTTGGCCTCCACCCAAAGCACAATAAAATTACATTTCACAACAAACCTCACCAAGCCATCTCAAAATAATAAACGCTAGTCATACGACAATACCGTCCCATCAAAACCACAGAAATCACACGATAATCTTACGACTCTTCGACGGCACTAAGCAATGAAAATCACGACTTTTGTTATTCAAGACCTGCGAAGTATTGAGGGCGGTAGTAATGGCCCTGGCGAATGCGAGCACGGAGCAGCCGAATTATATTCTGGTGCTGTTGCTCCTCCGCACAGCGTAGTGGCGTCCAACCATTATAGTTCGTGGCGGCAATGTCAGCACCATGATAAAGGAGCAGTCGGACCGTGACTTCACAGCCCGCTAACACTGCGCAGTGGAGCGCTGTGCAGCCCTCTCTGTTTTGGGCTTCCATCTTAGCACCGTGTTCAAGGAGGTATCGTACCATAGCCCCATCACCTCCGGAAGCTGCATAGTGGAGTATTGTTGAGCCATTGACATCCTGGGAGTTGATTTTAGCACTGCAATCAATAAGTAGTCGGACCATAGCGTCATGGCCTTTCACAACTGCAGAGTGAAGTACTGTCAAGCCACTGTCATCCAGGATCTCAATGTTGGCACGGTGATGGAGAAGTAGTCGGACAATGGCTTCATGGCCATTCGCAACTGCAGAGTGAAGTAGTGTCAAGCCACTCATCTTAGCATTGATGTCGCAACCACTTTCAAGGAATATCTGAACCATGGATTCTCGGCCTTCCCTCACTGCGCAGTGCAGGGCCATCTGATAAATACTGTCCTTGATACCGATATCAGCTTTGGCATAGACAAACAGTCGAACTATGGCTTCGTAGCCCCCTAATGCCGCATCGACCAGTGTTATCCGCAAACTGGACATGAATTCATGTGAAACGCCATAGGCAATATGGTGTCGTTCTTCAAATCCATATTTCAGGACTGTCTCTATGATTGCCCAATGCCCCTGCTCAGCAGCCGTGTGCAACGCTAGAGACACGTCTTCTCCCGGCGCATATTGTAGAAGATGTTTCACACCAGCCTCGTGACCCTCAAATACAGCCAGCCCAAGAATATCTTTAAATGACCACTTGCCAGAATTTACGAGACATTTAATAATGTAGGAATATCCCTCACAGGCAACAAAGCAATGATGATGCTTGCTTTTAAGTATAAGGAAAGTCATAACAGCATCCACGTCTGATTCATTGAACCTTATTTCAGATCGTAGGAGCAGCTCGATATCATTCGGTCGGTCGAAATGAATGGCCGTTTGAATTAGCGAACTGACGAGCCGAGAAAATCCAGCACGTGCTTGTTCGAGATCTCCAAATAAAGGATTATCTCCGTATGATGTGAAGGAGGTCGCGGTGTTCGGAGTCTGGAAGTCGTATGCTGCGTACTTGATTAGACGTGGCTGGTATGACTTTAGGAATTCAAGGCCTCCAGTATGTGTGCCGTGTGACATTTCTTTGTCGACAAAACTAAGATACCGAAGACACGTGAAAGCGATGTGTATAACACTCTCGCGCTCAGACAAGTGTAACGTAGACGTTTCAGGTTGCTTGAATAAAAACTCGCGGACACTTTGATGGATGAACTGCACCAGATCGTTCTTGATCTCTAGGAAACCTCCACACTTGGTCCAAAGCATTCTTTTTGCTTGGTTGGAATTTGGGGCTCTATTCTTTTCCAGCATCGCTAGCGAGATATCGAGAGAATCGCACGCAAGAACAGCATGTGCTTCTGTGAGTTCCAGAAGACTAAGAGGACGCCCCGCGTATGCGACCCATTGAAGAATCTGCACTGTTTCTACAATTCGGTAATGGGAAACGCGTTGCCTCTCTATTTTCGCCTGTATCCGAGTGTACAGGTTGTCCAATTCTGGGGGAAGGGTTTCCAGCATGGCTTCCATATCGGTTGGTGTACAACCATCATGTGCCATGTCTTCCAGCTCGTCAAGGACCAGCTTTACCCAAAGAAAAACGCTGCGAGAACGCTCAATCATCATTTGACCCAAAATTCGAGTCTCTCTTGGGTCAACTTCGAGGATATCGCTAATTCGTTTGGTACCCTTCGAAATAAAGCACCTGATATCCTCAGTTGTCTGGTCTTCAAGCTTGATCGTGATGCATTTCTTGAACACACTTTCAATCCTAGGTACAGGGCGACTGGCCACGATAATTTTCAGAACCAAGGGGCTTTCTTTTGAATCGCAGACCTTGCATAGCTGTTTCATAATCTCTTCGCGCCTGGATACATCTGATTCGTCCATCGCATCGACGAGCACATATACAGTCCGATGGAGCTTACAGTGTGTTTTGAGGACGGCGAATATTTGCATCAGTGAACTGAGTTGCCACCGACCATCTTGACGTCGCTTGAAGTTTTCGAATTCGACTTGATAGCACTCCCATAGTTCGCGGACTTCACTCAACATCTGATACAGTAAAGATCGCAGCATCCATTCATGTCCCCGCTGAACTGTTCCTCCTCGATCACTGTAGAAGAAATCGACAACTACTGGCTTGGATGGATTTCTGATACAAGAATATTTGCTATCGAGGTCCGTGCGTAAATATTTCATCAAAGTTGATTTACCACTTGCTGGCTTTCCCTGTAGCCTGAGTTCCGTTCGTCAGCCTCGTTCAAAGTTGATGATCATCAATAAACACACCAGAGAAGCGACGAAGTAGTGCTGCATTCCCATTGGTCAAATTCGGGATGTGTCCAAATCCATTCAAATGTGCATTCGTCCCTTTCGGAGACGTTCAGTCGCCGCGCTTGGTATTCAGGAAAGTACAGACTCATGAGACACTCTGAAGGTAGTCAGAACGGGCATATCCTTGAGTTTGGAATGCGAATTCAAGGGCGACTCGCCTTGCATGACTTATATGTCGTTAGCAAGTGTCCACAATTGGAATTTAAGCTAGACTAAGATCAATTTTCACTATATTACGTACATGAATTTCGATGGATATTCTCAAGCAGGCTGACTACAGCCCCAGACACCATCGCATACACGCCTTCATCCTGTCGAGAATATTTGCATATTCCTGAGTGATTGCGCGGGATGGCAACGAGACGTTCGTTGGAAACTCCGAGAGTCGCAGACAACCTGTCAACAACCTATATCACTTATTAACTTTATGGTATTAACTTAAACCACAAGTGCAACCCACCAGTACCCTTCTTGTCAACATTTGTTCATATATTGACACCACTTCCAGCCCTGAGCCCCGATGCACAAACTGCTCTGCAATATCCTGAAGCTCCTGAGATTTTGGTTCCAGAGCCTTGAGAAGATCCTTTCTGACCGTTCGCACAGCAACGACATTGGCGATATCCCGTAGGACTTTGGTTGCGGCGGCTAGGTCACTACCGACATGAGGTGTACCCATAAATACAATGCCCTTCACACACGCCTTGATATCGCGGTAGTGTTCTTCGCGTTCGTGGGCTATAATCAGCGCCTAGTACGGTTAGAAGAGTCAGTTACACATTAAGGTTGTGGTTTTTTCTTCTACATACCGCTTTAGCAACGATGCCTCCCACACTATGAGCCACAAAAACAATAGGGACCCCAGTAGTTTGAGAGTCCAGTCGAGTGCGCTCCAGCTCGTTCAAAAGTTGGAAGGCGAAATCACGGATTTTTGAGACTGACTTTCCAAATGCAACAGAAGCGTCATATCCGAATGTTGAAACCTTAGGGTGCAAGGGTATAACACGGGGATTCTCTGGAAGGAAGTCTTTCAACCAAATGTTGTCATCCTTGGTGAATGACCTCAGTCGGTTTCCGCCGAGACCATGAATCGCAATAATCCTGAACAACTTAGTTGCACAAACATCGAAGAAACACTCTGGGGAATCTTAATACTCGATTCCGGGTTTTGTATATCTCGTATACTCGGGAGGAGGATAGAGTTGTAAGAGGCCAAACGGTTCGTCCTATAGTTATCCTCTAGTTAGTAACGTTCCGTTCCGGATTCACGGACCGCTCCATCTTGCCTTCTTATGACGAGGCCGAAAGAGCCATGGGAACACGCGATCGAGCATTTCACGAGTTACCAGGTATGCGCGAGTAAAGTTCTAGAAGGCGACGTGCGCAATGGCGCTACGAAGGATGAAAATAAAGAATCTAAGTTTGGCTGAAATAGCGGAACAATATCTCTACAGATGAAGAATGATTTCGGGGTGGAGTGAGTTATACTCAAGAGTCCCCACTTGGGGCTGAATGCTAGGATTAATTAATCAATTACAGGTATTCGTCGGCATTAATGTGTTGGTGCGCATCTGCAGCTGCATGCTCCTCCAATACAAACTTGAGGTGCAGCGAATTTGCTAAGTAGCTTACCAGCATATTTCTGGGAACATGGTAAAGTGGATCGCATTTAACGTGCGCCAATATACCCCATCATACCTTTTATATTATAGTTTAAACATTTATTGTGCGCCCATGCACTTCCAAAAATTTCAGATAAACTAAAGCTTTCTTCTCGCGCCTCCAGATGCCCACAACTAATCTGTAAAGAAGTTTGCAGTATTTGGATCAACCGCCGATTGCTTTTCGTAAAGTGCATGCACAGCCTTCCTGGAAGACATAAATTTTCGAGGCGCCGTGCAGCGTTCGATCCCACCCCCTGCTTGCAGGGCGAGGCAGACTGAGAAGGCCAATATCCACATATTGGCCACCCCAAAATATGCAGGTTCTACCATATTAATAGTCTAGACGTATCTTTCGCGAAGCTTCCAATTATCTGTCACTCTGGAGCTCTGCTTCATGCCATGATTAAGTGATATCACAAAGTCCTATCGGCGATATCTTAAGCTAAGCTTTAAAAAAGGAACTGCTATCCTTCGCAAATACACCTTACTTACCCCGCTATTGTTGAGGCCTGCGAGTTGTGAGATCGCACGCGCACACCAATTGATGTTAATGTTCCACCACCACCCTTGGTAACTAATAATCGCCGATATGTCCTGCTGCTGTCCTTAATTGTGTAGTAGCGATTTCTTGTACTTCTTTCCACCTACTATAAAGACTCGTGCCACTACATTTGTGCGCTGGAATCACCGCTTTGGTATGGCATATGCCATCACTTGATTGCGCTGAAGACTCACAGTTGCTCACTTGAGTAAAAGGCACTGTACCAACAGATGAGGTTGGGATGGTCTTCTCAGAATGATAGATATTGTGTATGAACCGCATTCAAATGGCAGTTCTGGTCAATGTATGGCAGCGTTTTCCGCCAAAATATCCTACTGCATGACCCCGCACCATGTCCGTGGACAATGAATTTTAAACTTTGTCTAATTACCACTCTTAAAATTAGAGTTTATCCATATGGTCATTGGACAGAGCACAAGGTCATGGGATGGGGCCATGTGTTTAGAAGGGTTGTGAGACAGGGTATAGCGTCATGCATGGAACACGGTCATGGACAAAGTATGACCTCGTGCTGAAGACTACATGTAAAAACCACAGGGCCATACCTCATCTGATAATCTAGTGTCACTACCCTGCATCCCATCTCACAGCGCTGCTCATAAACTCGTACGCTGTCCCACAGTCTGAGGATAAAATCCAGATTTTGTCGATGGACATGGGTACCGGGTTGTGCGACGGGGTATTTGGCAGAAAAAAGGCCCCATAACTGCATAGAGATGACATGATTACCGAACTATTTCTTTCAACTAGCCTGAAATGACACTTTTCAACTATGAACAAACGTTCCAACCTTATCTATCGGTACAGTAAGAGCCTAATCGAACATCAGTTGTGGTTCGGTGTGGAAGAAAATTCCAGTTGAACTTAAAGATTATGGGTGCTTGATGCGTTTGAGTGTGTAGGACAGCAGTCGTGATTGTTTCAGGTGACACCGGGTGCGCAATATTGCGCACACCAACCCAACGGACAGGCGAGGCTGCCTAGTTTCGACTTTCGACCCCGCCAACCTGGAAGCTTGAACCGAAGTTTCGAAGCAAGTGTGCGGCTGTTGTAGATCCGTTAGAACTTATGTAAGTGCGTTAACACCAGAATTCAATTGCAAGACTCTATTTCTATTCATTGGAATGGTGTCAAAAATGTGTCGCACTCTTGTATGTCCAAGTATACATTTTGTTATTCTACAGCCAGCATTGTCACATCTTTTTGGACTTCTCTCCTTTTCTCACATATACTATGTACTTACTCTTAGTACTATTACGCCCCATTCGCGGATGGGATAATTCCGTGAGTGGGGCGTTTTTTGTTTGTTTTAATCATACTGTATTCACTCTAACTAGAGTATGACAGGGCCAAAAATCCCCTCCCCCCCGTTTCCCTTCGTCCCCTCTAACAAAGGAAAAGAGAAAATATTGACCGCCTCCACACTTCCACCCCGCCCCTCCACTCTACCCCTCCACTCACTTGGGCGGGAACTTCCCGACGTCAGTGGCCGCCAGGAAGTCCATCACCGCTTGATCGCACTTTTCCATGGAAAACAGCTCAGAAATTCGAATGTGCCGGCACCTGCCCGCTTTCCAGCCCGTCGATTTTCCCACCTCTTTCCAGAGCTTCTTCTGCTCGCCTTTTCATCGGCTGCAGTGGCGGAAGAGATGCTCCCGTGTCTGGGCTACCGTCCCTTCGCACCACCAGCACTTGTCATCCTCTCGGTGCCCGAATCGTTTTAAGTACGTACCCACTGGTGCATACCCGCACTTTAGTCGGTAGAACCTGGCAGCCAGCGACTTCGTACTAGTCATCGGGACGGGTCTCTTGCTTCCGGCCTTGCCTTTGAGCCTGTAGCCGAAGTGCCTGCTGCACTTGCCGGCCTCCCACTGTGCTATCGCCGCCGATCCCCCTTCGGAGATTCGTCTGGTTCTATTCGCCGCCGAGGTGTATACTCACTCTCGTACCATGCCTGCTCTGCGGCCTTCTCGGGCTAGGTTCGCTTGGCGATCTGCTTCTTCATTTCCGGGGATGCCTGTGTGCCCTGGAACCCAGTGGATTTCTGTTTCGATCCTCCCTCTGCAGAGGGCTCTTGCACTGCGGTTGATCCACCTGGCTAGTGGCTGCCCTGGTCCTGGCTCCAGGTGCTCCGGTTTTTCAAATAGAGCTCGAGCATTTCTACACGGTATGTTAAGTTTGTAGTTAACTAGTTCGGATCTGGATTTAGCGTCACTCCAGCACAAAAGCCAGTCAATGCCAGCTAGTACGCAAAAGCAATATGCTTAAAGAAACCTACTATTATAAACGAGTGACGCCCCAGCATGGTCCTGGAGTTGTTTCCAACCCTAGGCAAATCTACTACAACTGGAATATCAAACTTCTTCAGCAGTCTTTTATCTCCAATACCCGAGAGCTGCAATAGCCCTGTCGGCTAAATCCCGCCAGCGGAATGTATCGCTTCCTTTCAAGTCGTGCAGTTTGCAATGGTGCAGACGTTCCAGTGGATAAGTGAACATGAAATCATTCACACTGCTCGTCGTACACCACACCACCGCTTAGTTTTGCCAAGCCCCCTTTTATCCAATCAGACCAATTATCTTCAGAAATCTTAGGCTTTGGATTTCAGCTATTCTACTAGAATAGTTCTTAGAAGCACCCAAAAATGTCCTCATCCAGCCTTTTTCAGTCTGGACTTCCCTCTAAACAAGTCGACAAGCAAGCCTTTTTTGATAAACTTCAAAAAGCCAAAGCCAAAATAAATCAGTAAATTGCCAGCAGTGCCAGAACCGCAGCTCCTATCGACTCCCAAACCAGCACTGATTATGGGACACTCCCCTCTGGAGTGCCCACCATACCAGCCCAAACAAACTGTGGGTTCTTCTCCACAGATGTTCCCACAATACCCACCCAACAGACGAACTATGGATCCTTCTCAGGAGAAGCTGCAGATATGAACATGAAACAAATGGACCATGAAAGCACTGAAAGAGTGGTCCAGAAAGACAATACCATAACAGAGGCTGGTGGCAATAGGGCAGAGGAGGAACAGCAGGAGGAAGACAACTCTGTCCCCTTCTCGTCCCTAGAAAGAACACCCAAACAGCTTTCTCGCAGGCCCATGGAGATGTTCAATCAACCGGGAGGAATCATCATCATTCACAGATACCACCAGGAGGTGGGAATCCCACAGACCCTGAATATTTCGCCCCCTGGCCTCCTTTACGGAAGGGGTGGTAATATTAACCAATCAGACAGCAACAGCTGAGATGAGGAGCTGGCGTCGCAAACAGTGCAGGCTGCGCAACGAAAAAAGGAGGCAGTGCAGCACAAGACAGTCAACAGACTCCTCTACACACCAAGAAAGAATAAATCCATCTGCGACAGAGTGGAAGTGGCGAAATCCATCAACTCACAGCAGAAGCTGATGGACGCAGTTGGACAAAGCAAGGCAGTGGTTACCAATGTCCAGGCAAAACTCGATCACTTCCTGAACCAAGAGTGGCCGGAGTATGCCAAAGTCTATAACAGTGTAGGTGAGATTATGGACAGCAAACTGAACAATTTGTACAGGACGGTGAACAACGTCACGACAACATGCGCCATGTTGGAATCCACGGTCGCAATAGTGCAAAAGCAACCAATCAGCAACAAGTCAATGCACTTGATGGTGGAAAAGTTGTTTGGAATGTATGAGAGAAGGTATGCTGAGGCGGAGGAAGTTAGAGAGCAGGAGGAAAATCAGAAGCGTGCAGAAAAGAAAAAGAGGAGAGATGAGCTACGCCAGGATACCCAGTCAGAGATGGGGATCACGGATGTGGGAATGCTAATGTGCAAAGAATTGGCAGTCAGAGTGGAAGACATTGTCAACAGAGGAGAGAAGATGGATGTGGAGAGGATGGAGTTGTCAGCCTCAAAACATGCACCAAAGATCCCACCAGGGGGAAAGATACCCATTGTCCTGGCCAAACTGACACCGGCGGCAATCCAACTCAGAGGCAGGGCCAAACCAACACTCATCGCCCCACCCAAGACCAACAACAGGGCGCCCGCAAATGTACCCAAAGGACAAAGGGCAGAAATTAAGGATCCGAAGGTCATTAAGGTGGCAGAGAGCAAGAAATCCAAGCAACCACAGCAACAGCCACCGCAACAGCTGAAGAAAGTAACGTATATGGAAAAGGCAGTAATGTCGGCGAAGGGGCAAAACAAAAGCAGGATTGTTTTCAGGTTGTCAAGAGGGGAAGGAAAACAGAAGAAAAGATGGAAGAAAGAGACGAAATGAAATCCACCCCAACAAACAAGAACTCGTCCGAAAAAAGAAGGGTAACATTCAGGAGGAACAATGCCCTTCCCCAACCCCAGAGACGTGACGCGGATATCCTGTAAGCAGTAAACATTGCACTTCACAAGGCAGGTGTCCCCCACCACATCAGGTTGATGCTGATCATCACAAACGTCAGAGGCACGATCATCGCCATGGCAACCCCGGAAGCATCAGTGGACATGGTTACGGAGTACAAGGATGACATTGTCACAGCAGCCAGAAAGGTAGACCAGGGAATCATAGATATTGAGAAAAATGAAATCTGGGAAAGAGTCAAAATGCATGGCATAAGATTTGATCAGTATGCGGTCAAAAAGACAGGAGGCTTGGACATGTTGAGACAGGAAATCTAGGTCGAAAACAAAGGGATCATCATCCCTATACATATTACATAGACAGAAAGAACCATGGAGGTCAAAGAGAGGAAGAAAAGTGGGGAAAAAATGGCTTCATCGGTAGTCTGTTCAGTTAAGGGAAATAAAATGGCACAGAGCTGCATTGAAAAAGGATTGAGGGCAGTGGGTGTTTGGCACGAGGTGGAGAGATATATTCAGGCGAGCCCAGATACCTTTTGCGAGAATTGCCACAGATGTGAACATCACGTATCTAAATGCAGCAGGTTGGGAATGATCAAGTGTATGTTGTGCGCTGGATTATCCAAAACAGAGAATCATCAGTGCGATGTAGTGGGGTACAGGGCGAAGAAGCGACAGAACTCCAACCTCAATCAGGGCATGTATGCCAACCGCAAAGGAAACCATATCGCCAAAAGCAATATATGCCTGAAGAAGTAGAAAGCGATCAGTTTAGCCAAGGACAAAAGAACCATCTGGAGAAAGAGAGCAAGAGGATGGTGATTTCAAACACTGGACAGAAAAGAAGAAGTAGGGGAAAAAGAGAACAAGGCATCCACTATGGCGGAGAGAGAGAAAAAGGTTGTGGAAAGCCAAGTCGAAGATACTGACAAAGGAAAAGAAAAACAAAACGAAGAGATCCAAGTGCCACCCATGCAACCAGGATCGGAAGAATTAATTCCCGCCACTCAACAATGGTGAAAATCTTACAGGCAAATTGTGGAAGGGGGAAGAATAGTACAATTTTGGCATTGGAAGATGGGATAGAGACGGGGGTGGATCTGATGGTGTTACAAGAAGCTTATCAAGGAAGAGGAATGGAATACCCAACCAGCCAGCCGGGCTTCAGACTTATTGGAGGAACAAGAACAATGTTGGCAGTCAAAGTCAACACATCCATCGAAATAGACCAGTTAGGGAATTTCGGAGGTCAAGGAGATATCCAGGTCTTCTGACTTACCAACAAAGCAGGAGTGAGAGTCACAGTGGTCAATGTTTATGATCAAACACTCCAAGAGAATAATAACAGAACTCCAACCAGAAGAGCCAGAGGGGCAGACTGGAACAAAATCCTAGAGTCAAGAAACATGGTCATCTGTGGGGACATCAATGCTTACAACTCCATGTGGAATCAAGGGAGCAGTCAAAGAAGCAATGTGGTGTTCTTGGAAAATCTCATTGAACAACACAATCCGGATGTGATAAACGACCGCCAGCCAACGTGCATCACCACCATCAACAACTGCACCATCCAGTCGATTATTAATGTCACCCTAGCCTGTCACAGTTGTGATGAGTGACGATCAGTGGTGGAGTGATGATTGGTGAATAATATAAAAGATACAGCATGACGAGAATGAAATCAGGTATTGAACGGAGGCTAAAGCATGACCAGAATGAAATCAGGTTTCAAATGGAGGCTAAAGCATGACGAGAATGAAATTGGGTTTTCGAATCAGGGTTTTACGGAACACGACGGAATCGCACGAAAGCAGTGTACAAAGACAGCAGGAGTTCAAATGTTCTAGGGAATAAGTGAAATCACTATATATAAACCAGGCGTTCGGCGGAGGATAAGTTTTCATTCTTCACTCCTTCGCTTATCTATAAAAAATCAATTAGCTTTGGCTTTCACTTCTTTTCACACTCAGTGATTCTGGATCCAGTCTCCTGCATACAGACCTCGTTTCTTTAGCTACAGACTATTCTTGACTCTTGTGCCTTCCGGCCTTCGGATTTTATAACCCTTAAAACTCCATGCCCTAAACCTTCGACACCTTGCCCTGAACCCTTGACATAGCCGGAGGAGGGGGGGTGGCAGACATATCGGCAAGGACGATGATAGAAGACAATACAGACATTGCGTCGGACCACACAATAATAGAAGTCATGTGGGGAGAAGAATCATCAAAGGGTAGGAGCTAAGTCTATACAGGATGGAATATAGACAGCATGCAAGAAGAGGACTTAAAGCAAGCAAGGGAGTGGTGAAAGAAGTGGAGCAGAAAGAGAAAGATGTTGTCAGACGAAAGTACAGTTCAGCAGTTGGAAGAGGAGGCAACAACAATAAGGGAAACCTTAACGGAGATACTGAATCAGAAACCAAACAGAACAAGAGTGTGCGCAAAATCAAAAAGATGGTGGAACCAGGACATTGCAGATGAAAGGAAGGTCCTTGTCACGGTTGTGTCGAGTGAGGATCGAAGAAGGAATAAGGATCGATGAAGGAGAAAGGGAATACGAAGGGAATCAGGTTTTGTTGGTTGGAATCAGGTTTTGTTGGAAAGAATCAGGTATCGTTGGTTGCGTTGCAAATATGGCGTGATGGTTATGGCGTAGGCCGCGGACTGAAAGGGTTGCGTACATAGTTGGATAGAGTTAGGATGTATTTTGGAACGAGTGAGTAAAGGTGACGACGGCCGCGTTAACTGTATATAAGGATGCTGGATTCGCGGAGGATAGGTTTGTTCTTTACTCGTTCTCTAGTCTACAAAACAATCAATAAGCTTCAGCACCACCTTTGTTCACTTCTGTGATTCCGGATTTCGAGTCTCTTGCTTGTTACGCAGTACCCGCGATCACTGCACCACCCTGCCACGTCTACGTTTAGTTTGGTTTTTATAACCCCTAGAACTCCGAGCCATGAACCCTTGACACCCGCATCAATAGAGTGATAAGAAAGCGCAACACAATTGCATCTCTAGCATTTCCCAATGACATCACTATGTCAGAGTTCATTCAATCTCTGACATCATATTTTGCAGTGTTCCGTATAGATCCAGATGCCAGCCTGGACCAGCAAGCCTCTGGGTCTCAAGAATTGTGGATTCTCCATCAAAAGATTCGCATAGCAAACAGTGTCACAGTCACTATACAGCAGCCCAACAATCCTGATGCTGTTACAGTTCAAGAAGCAAAATGCATAGAGAAATGGCACGGACATGGCAATTAATTTGACTATATATTGATACAAGAGAATTGAGCACCACAAAATGACAGCTCGGTTCAGCAACAAGGAATGTCGCCCTGTCAAGTTACTGTATGCCTTTCATTTCAGTGATCGCATCAACACTGGGAAAGCCAACACACACTGGAAGGTGGTATGGTGCAGCATGCATTACCACCTTCTATTGTTGGAAGAATTAGAATATCTGTCTTCTGCGATGCCAAATATCAATCATGGGATGATAATGTGTCGGGATGTACTACAAAAATCGCAACGGATCATAACTGCATCTTAAGTTGTTATTCCTGTGCATCTTGTGCCAAGTAGTGGTGACAATAATCAATATTTTATCAACCAGTATACATCTTTGTAGACATACAATATGATATACTAGATGCCATCAGCCTACCAAACCAGCTTGTCAGAGTTGTTGTCAGAGTTGTCAGAGTTATCAAAGTTGTCAGAGTGGTCAGAGTTTCAGCACCACCACCTGCCGCACCAATGAGTTAGTGGCAAGTCACTGTATACCACACCATCATGTCAAAGTGAGCTCATGTCAGAGTTGTCAGCCACTGGTGAAGTTGCTGCCGTCCACCATACTAAGTCAGACTCGGCCGGTGGCAGTCGCCACCAAACACTCTGTCAGAGTGTCATGCCATTGGCCATGGTTGGATTATCTTGAGAGTCATTGTAAAAGTTATTGCATTCTAGAGCTGTGTAAATTTAGAAAAATGTAGATTCTGAAACACCATTACAATATTATATGCCATAAATGTATAATTTCAAGAGTGCTATACAAATTAGAAGAGCTGGGACGTGCATTGAATTCTCACAATGACAAATCATACTCGTATATTCCCATGTTATTTTGCAAATCGAAAAAGCTTATGCGAGTGTACGGTAGTGCCCCATAGGCCACGATATGCCGCGATAAGCTGCCATATCATATACGTGGTGGACCGTAATTGCCAAAACATCCCATAATATAGCAGTAACGCCAATAACAAATCCCAATTACAGTAGCACAGACACTTTTCCGGATGATATAGCCAAACTCCCTGTGAATGGAGCTACAGATCCGGCTGGCAAATCCGACTTGGAGATCAGCTCTCTGCCAGACCGAAATCTCTACCATTGACCCTGTATCTTCTATGGTAATCCTCAATACCATAGCTATTGGACATCTTGAAATTCCCTGGCTGCACCCATGTAAGCCTGAGTGGATGGTAATGGAGTTGGCAGCAGGGGATAAACTTTGGTCGAAAGTCTATTGACAACACTATGTAGCACACAGGAAGCTTTCAGACCAGCAGTGTGATTGTGTCCTGAATCATGAGATCAGTTGATCTATTGGTACAAATCTTATCTGCAGGTGCCGAAGCTCTAACATAATCTCACAATGTTCCAGAGTCTCACAATATTTCATGGCTATAATGTTCAAAACTTCAGGCTTCTCTACTGTAGTAACAGTTGATATTCTGCTCATAGGGACAAGAGATCTCTGATCCTGTTTTAGCAGCACGATCTGCTGCCATCTTATCCATGCTTTCTGCTCAGTTTGGGATGAGGGCAGGGCCTCCAGTGAAAGTGTTGAGCTGCTTTAGTGGAAAAGTAATATTATCAATGGTAGTGATGTAATATGAAAGGCAAGTTAATCCAACTACCTGAGTCAACAAAGCTTCCACCTTCATGTGAAGTCACAGTATCTTGTAACTAGTCAAAGCTTCCCCCATAGTCGGAGCTTCAGAGTTTGCTATAGCCGAACTCAATGTATAGATACCACTGGTCATTTTGGCTTCTATAGAACCCCATGCTGACTATCAGAAGTTGTATGATTAACCAATCTGCCAGTAGTCCTTCCATAGGCCCTGCAGGCCATTTGAACTTCCATAGAGCACCGTACGAACCATCAGAAGCTGTGTCATACAGTCTATAGTTGATCTGCACTTCTGCTGTTGCAGTAGTCCATTCATAGAATCTTCAGGCTATTTAGACTTCAATTGGGCACCGCGCAAATCATCAGGTGCTGCACAAAGTGCAGTGGTCCACAGGAAGCGTGTTATGAGCTGCTCATATATACATAAATACATCGCACAGTCTATAGTGGATGTCTACTTTTACGGTTGGAGTGTATTGCTATTTGATCTTGCCGAATTGTACTATTGTCAATGCCCATGGTAAAGTGCTCCTCGTGGGCAAGTTCAAATAAAATATGTACATTGACATGAGATACATCAAGGAGGAAGTGAAACAGTGACATCGAATAGTGTCATTTAGGCTGGTATACTGTATATGCTGCACATCGTTGGTCTGCAAGATCCACACCATTCATGCCATGATTGTTGTTATCAACAACAGTAGGGATAGCAAGCACCTTGTGGTGTTCATCAACACTAAAGATCTGCTGTGCAACAACTGAGTTTGTTTGGGTATGGCGTGGCTTGGGATACTTACTAGAGGTTGTCTCGTTTGCAGGATGGACAGTGGACATGAACTGGAAAATGTTGTTATCAATGCAGTGTATGCAAAGTACATCAGCTTCATCACTTGCAATGGTATTGCCCTTGTTATCAATGGCAGGTGGACATACAAACCTGGCCTGGCGGTCACCCCACACTACATTGCTACGTTCAGTACGTAATTCAGCCAGCCAGCCTGCTGCATTTTGACTGGCTATTCTATAAGCTCCAATGCCCTGATGCTGAGGAATATGCAAGTGGGGAACAGTTGAAAAGGCAATATCCATGAACACTGTATACTGCTAGCCTACATAATTGCCTCTAGGGATGCACTTGCAGAACTGCAGGATGGCAGAGCCAGTTGGTGTAAGCTCATTATGCTTTGAAGTTCAGCTATACCCTCTATTCATGAAGTGTAGAGCCAGTCTAAGGTGTATCCAGTATCGCACAGTTCAAGAATCTTGCAGCCATTGGAAATTGGTTAGCTGGATATCCGCACAGTGTGTATACGCCTGGCTTTTGATAGGGACATGATTTCATCTACAGCAGCATGTGAGCTAGATCAGTAAGCCTCTTGGAAGCGGTAGCGTAAGTGTGAAAATACAGGCTCAAGCTTCATCCACCAGTTCTTATGGTTGGTTACAACATGGTGGTCAGAAATGTGGCAATATCACTTTATTTGTTCATAGCGGTCACAGTTTATTGTACCCTTTGGCAGAACTCCAATTCTCTGGTGAAACCTTGTAAAGAGTGGAACTGTTGATTTAGTATAACCCATAAATATAGTGGTACTGATGAACAGTTGCAGCTTACATACATTGACAGGCTTTCTGTAACACCAGGAACGTTACTCCAAGATTTACCTGGTCAAAGTAGTATCCATACTTTATTCAGAACTACTTCAAATGTATGTTAGGAACTTCGCTCCGAATGTGAAATCACTAAAAGAACCTGCACAAACAGAATAGCTTTTCAATACCCATATTGTTAAGGTTTGTTCTCCTCGCTTGGAAGGTTGATACCTTTCTACCCTCAAAGAACCAAGGTCTTTATATCTTCATCTTTGCTTCCAACAAATAGTTCTATCTACACATTTCTCTAGAGCTCCAGCAGCGTAACCACGTTCCAACCAATGCCTGCTCACTCGCAACTACTGTGGGCCTCCATCACTCAATCCTCTATCATCCTTATTGTCATTAGATCATAATCGGACCATCGGTATCTTGTAAATCATTAAGCTCGTGGACATATGCATCCAGACCAGTGGTATCTTTTCAATATTATGACCTCCAGACAAATAGGCCTCTTTCGATAGAGGGCAGCTCCACTGTTCAGAGTTGGCACATATTCTTAGGTTATACACTTCTTGGCTGGCGCCATTCAGCTGGTTGCCGGCTGTCTGTTTGTTATTGGTGAGTATCAGCTTCTTGGCCAATGCCATTCTGCTGTTGTTGGCTGTCTGTATGTTATTGGCAATCCGGAGCAGAAGTGACTGCAGCCATTGACTAGCCGTCCATGCTTATCGATGGTGTGGGTGTTCATTTGCTAACCATTTGAAAAGATTGACTCTGGCATCCGAAATGAGTGATAGCCAATCACATCTAATCATGAAAATTATAGGTTATCATACATGACCCTACTGCGAACTTGCTAGGTGTAATACTTTCAAGGCCGCTGCATGACCAGTAGCAGACCCAGCTGTGATGCAATATCTGTACACTTTGTTGCAGCATATATGTTAATTGCATCAGCAATCTGCTCTAAGATTGCATTGTCCCAGAAGAGGAAAAACGGAGTATAAGGAGTAAGCTTAATATCTTCAAGAATGTGAGTACAGGGGCCATATACAGGCTCAGTTGAATAGAGTCGAACAGAGTCTTCAGGTATCGCTGTTGGAGTAGGTGGCTTCCAGTTGACACCACTGGTCACCTCAGGGCGGCAATCCTAAGACTCCCTTAGTCTGGGGTCGACGCCTACCGACTCGAACATAGTAACTCAAAAAGGCCGGTCGGCCCGACCGTAGCATTTATACTGCCTCGTCATGTTCGGTACTGAACAGTAATGCTTCATCTAACCCCGTTCTACAATACTTTACAAGATAGTAATTCGAAAATGCAGTTGTTGTTATTTATTCATACTGTATTTACTCTAATTGGGCCCATATCGCCTCTACCTCTGGGCGAGCTGGCTTGATGGCAGATCCCTGCTACCCTCAATCCCTGCTCGCTCGAAAATGCACTCAGCCCGACCGCAATAACAATAGATGTCAATACTGCCTAGTATTCCGACATTATGCACAGTACTTACCATGAATCCTATGTGTGTTGAATCAAGCAATGTCGGTAAGACATAAATAGTAATATACAAGAGTGACAATTATGTATATATTGATGATCACTAGTGTGTGGTAAGAGGCAGTATTGATATGTACAGGGCTGTACCGATAGCTTTGGTCTGATTCCTCCTATGATATCTATCCCAAGATTTCAAGCTATCTATAATGGTAGTATGTAGTATCATTCAGTAATGAACAGTATTGCGTAGTATAGATTGAATATTGAGACCTTTTTGATCCTTGTGAATCATTCGACAAGAATTAACTTTACAAATCAGTATTATATACTACCGATAAGTATCTGCCATTGGGCCGCAGATTGATATTCTGCTGAATGATATACTGCAGCTGATTAGCACACCATACTATCGTGTAGTGGTCGGTATTGGACATTACTTTCCAATACTGGCTGCGTTGGATGTTGAGTGATATCATCTGTTGTTATTCTTTATTAACTACCACTGAAGGCACAACACCTTAACTCACTTTATCAAACATGCATGCATATACTGCAAAACCTTTAGGTATCACAATGAATTCACCACCGAGTTCACCACCTCAACCTCACGCTGGCAATGACAACCATGACAGTGATGAAAACTATTACATTGACATTCATGATGGAAGCCGTACACTTGTGGAGCTACCACCACTGAAAACAATGGACGAGATTCTGTCCAAAGCTGTTGCACCCAAAAATAAAGTGACGGAGACCTACCACGTACAAGGAGATATTGATAATGTCGAAGACCATACTCTGGTGAATACAGATACAACAGAGAAGCATCCTGAGACTAAACCAAAGTCATCACTAGGGTGCCAGAGATTGTCACCAATGATGACACCAACGACAATGCGTGGGAACCTAATGAGGAAAGCCAAGTATACACAAACAGATTCTTCGGATAGCAGCTGTGATGCAGAAGAAGGTGCTACAACTGCTTCCAACCTGCAAAGAATACCAAAAGGCAAGAGGTCAGGCAGTAACAATCACAGCAAAATAGTTTGGGCAGTAGTGGTCTGTACTGCATGTTATAGCTGTATAATATATAAACTAATATTGGCAGTGTGAGTTCATCGAAAATGGTATGATAAATGTCAAGGGAAACACGGAACAAATTGCAACTGTTAGTCGACTTACAATCTTGACTGTAGCTCAAGTAAAGGTTAACATCCACATCCTATAGCACTCTCATTATATCTACTCTCTAACAGGTAGGCTAATAGCAATGCATGTCAAATGAGCACAAACATTACTGGAAGGACTACCCCAGGCTCCTTGAGAAGATGGAAATCTCAAGTGGAATGGCCAAGCAGATTCACGACATGCAAGAACAGCTGCACGAGTGTAAGCTGAATGGCAAGCAGCCAGGGGCAGGTGCTCTTAAACATGAGCTGAAAGAGCTCTTGAAGCAGCTGGTGGGATTTACCACCTCTCCATATGGGTTTGCCAGCTTACTCTTGAGTCTAACATCTTTCAGGAACATGTTCTACAACTTTCTCTTTGAACTAATGATTATAGAACTTCAATCGGGGGATACGTACATACATGTCATTCAATCCATTCCAATTTCTATGATACTCATCATTAAATCAGAGTATAGAATATCATTCAATTGTTTGCAACCGACTGGTATCTACCTAAAACTTTGAACATTGCATGTAATGGACAGTAGTTGTTTATACTGACCAGTATATAGGAAGCTATAATTTAATGATAAGATACAATACTGATCAATACCAATCCATACACGGCAGTATTACAATTCCAAAGTTAACCGTAGCATAATGAACATTACCGTCCATTATTGTTCACTACTGCACATTATCGAAAAGTTTTGAGTACTTACCTCAAGGTGTGGTTTGAATCATACTGTATTCGGCCGCTTGCCCATGACATAATCTAAACCTTTTCCTCGATACTTGTATAATGCGACTGTGAGGTGTCCCTTGTCTCTTCAAGCAAAGTCGTATCATCCCTGTCTTCATCTTCTCTTCTCACTTACCTGAAGGTGAACTTCGCTTATATTGGTTGATACTGACGAATATATATTTGTAATGGTAATGCACATGACCGATCGATCAGTATTGTGAATATATTTATCATATATCAGTAATACCGATTATTGTCCAATACTGTGCACTACTACTTGAACTAGACCAGTATCGTTCAATATTGTGAAGTAGAAATGTATTACCGATCGGTAGTACGAGTAATGTCCAATACTGTGTACTACTACTGAAACTTGATCTATATTGTTCAATCCTGGGCTATATACGATAGTATCGTAATGATGAAATGTAAAAATCTATTATCAAGCGGTAATACTGATTACTGTCTAATACTGTGCACTACTAGCAATCATTTTTTTTTTTCAGATAGCAATACCCGACAATGTAATACTCTTTTATTTTAATATACTCATTTATGATAGAACTACAATTCCTCTTCTACACACTCACCATCATTCTCAGGGTAAAGACCATGCTCAGCCATACCATCACATACACCGGTATGGTTCTTGAATGCATCCAACAGGCCCGAAAGACGTATCCCCAATGCGGGATATCCTGCTCATCGTCCTCAAACATTTCCTTGGTCTCGCAGTAGGTACGATTGATGTTTGCGACGTTAGTCTACATTTCATTATTATAAGTCAGTATTGAACATTACTGAGATATAATGCTGCTTACAGTGATCTTGTCACATCTGGCAATAGTGCCGGACTCCAAAGCACATTCCAAAAACAGTTCTCCATCTTTCTTTTGTCACCAACGCCACTCAAGCCAAGATCCCAAACGTGATGGATAATGATATCAGTCTCTATTTTAGTAATAGTGTTGGTCCTGCCCCTGGACTCCTCCAAGTAGATTCTGCGCTTCACTTCGTTCTAATCGATTTCGGTACCTTCGTTTGCGGTGGTAGTGAGAATATAGTCTGGCATTTGCTTCCTCAAATGCTGTTCATAACGAGAGAGCTGCACGGCAGGAGCTACCGAATGGACAAGCCTGTTATACCACGTTATCATTTGCTTATTCACCCTTATTCGGTAAACCAATCGATAAGCACATATCTTGACAGTGCCTTTAGCCATGTATATCGGAATGCAACAACTAGTAATGGTGTGGACAATTAATGTTATCACAATATAGTAGCGATGCGTACCGAAAAGTAGTGGAACGTCAATGGCGATGGTGCCAAGATTCGGCGACTTAAGTTTGCCAGTCACCCACCCCCTTTCTCTTTTACTAAGCATCGACAGCAGCGACAACAGCAACAACAGCAACAACAGCAACAACAGCAACAACAGCAACAATCATGAGTGCACCAGCTCTGTTAGATCAGTATAGGTGATGTTACAAGAGCCCATGCCGGAGGCTACAAAGCGATATCTAGATGAACTTGCAGCTGAGATCAACGCCCGCGGACAAGGCCTGA